>JANAVB010017398.1:1714867-1800000 GCA_029216955.1 Iris pallida | reverse complement strand
AAGGCCCTTCAAAATTGTGACCACGGTTTGGCGGCCTTACGTTACGGCCATATGGGTAACAGGTCATGATAATTCTCAACACCAGTTGGGAATCAAACTAGCATGCCGCAATAGAAGGTAAATTTGCCGCAATTTACACTAAAAAAGGTGTTTTAGATATGTAAGAAGGAAATCAGCACCACGTTCTGATGCATATATTGTTCCCCATCATCACATCGTAAGGGACAGAAGTTTGCACTGTCCAAAAGTATTTGTCGCCAGACAGTGTCAACCGTAAGTTACTTTCTTCCGCCGACAACATCATAACATGTGAATGCATGTGGTGGAGACCAAGGGGATTCCTTGTAGGCATATTTTTGCAGCAAGACAGATTTACACAATTGGAGATATTCCAAAGAACTTGATAAATCTCGTTGGCTCAAGGATTGCAAGAGAGTTATCTCTCCAGACCTGGCTCAGAAAGAATTCATCTACCCAGACATTATTGAGAGCAGAAGGTATGGTGCTATTAATGAACAGTTAATCTGTTTACATACTTTGTAAAAAATCAGCAAAGTTCAAGAGAGGGGAACGTAGTTTATGTCGTCTGTTCTGATGGAGTTGAAGAAATGGTGTCCGATATTGGCGAAGAAGAACAAATGGTAGCTGATGCAGTTCACGGAGTGCATGAAGCTTTAAAAAGCCAAATTCCGGTAGCAACAAAAGGAAGCCTTCTCTCAAGGGAAATCAAGCTAGCCTACAGAAAGTCATCTATCCCAAGGCTAGAATATGTAGATTTTGTAAAAAAACGGGTCACGATTATCGTATTGTAAGTACGAAAGCGAAATAGTGAAAATGAGCAAATGGAATAAAATGAAACGTCGTTGACTTAAGATAATGTCTTTATTATGTGGCAAGATGTCATTCACACGACAACTAGAAAAAATATGTTCTCCAATGCAAAGTTTGAGAAGACAATTAGATAAAATGGAGAACATTAAATTCCATTTCAAACGTAGTACATCAAAAATGGAGAAAATATGTTCTCCGTGCAGTTCAAAACGAAATAACATTCTCCGTTTCAAATGACACGGAGAATGAACATTCTAATTTGTTTTTAACACTTTGAATGCTATTCTCCGTTTAATTCAAAACGGAGAATGTTAAGGAGTCCATTGAAAGCTTCCACTGTCAAGGAGTGTTGTCTCTGTCGTCTTTTCAGTTCGTGTCCGCGTGGTAATGGTATTCATCGTTCATCGTCAGAGCATACGAACCGTAGGATGACTCCTTGAGGCAAGTCACTTCATCGTGCATCCTCCGAGCAAAGGATCTCACTGAGGCAAAGGAACCCACTGCCTCAAGAATTCCTTTGCCTCAAGGAGTTCCATTGTTCTACTGCCCGCACGCAGCTCATATTCACTTTTTTCTTGATAGTAGGATTTTATGTAGTATTTCAGACTTTTATAAGTACATGTAACTCAAAAGTCAAACTTTCGTGGTTATCACAATGTAAATGTAACTCAAAAAGGATTTATTATAAAGACAGAAGAGCACATAAACGGTGAATAGAATACTACGATTTAATTTAACGGGAAAGTTATTCTCCGTTTCAAGTAAACGGAGAATTCCATTCTCCGTTACCAATAAAAAGGAGAATATATCCGAAGGGGCAGATTCATTAGGAATAAATGGCATATAAATGAAGAATTCATTGGTATTAATGGCATATAAATGGCAATTCATTGGTATTAATGACATAAAAGTGACTGCAGCTTGGCGAATGAGTTCGAGTTGTTAAATTTTGCCAATAAATGGCAGAATTTGGGAGATCTTTTATAAAATGACTGCCCTTTTGGCGCATGAGTTCGAGTTGTTTCATATGTAAATAAAGTCAAACTTTTCGTGTTTTGACAATGTAAATGTAATTCAAAAATGATTATATTATAAAAGCAAGCTTATCAAAGAAGTTCCTTGCCCAATTACATCATAATTACATTGTTGTTTTACAATGTCATTCTTATGTGGCAAATGTCATTCTCCGTTTTTTTAAAACGGAGAATGATATTCTCCGTTTTAATTTAAAACGGAGAATGAACATTCTAATTTGTTTTTAACACTGTGAAGCTATTCTCCGTTTAATTCAAAACGGAGAATGTTATTCTCCGTTTAATAAAACACGGAGAATGCTATTGTGGTGTCGTGGTTACACTGCTAGACTTGTATTCAAGAGGTCATTGGTTCAATCTTGACTATAACAATATTTTGTTTTATTTATACTTTTTTGTAAGTTAATTATGGGTGCTATTTAAAAGGGAAAAAAACTTTGATACAGGCACCTATGTATGACATGTGGGCCATCTCAAAAATAATGTGTATATATATGTTTACACGTTTTACAAAGCAAGAGGGGACCACATGTCATACATCGGGGTATCAAAACTTTGAAAAGAGGTTGTTAGAAAAGAGTTTTGTGGGCCCTATTAAAATTTGTATATTATATTTGTACACATTTTTTAAAGCAGGAAGGGCCCACATGTCATACATAGGGGGTATCAAAACTTTGATACCCCCTACTGTATCAAAAAAAACTTTGATACAGTAAGGGGTATCAAAGTTGGCAAATTCGAAGGGGTATATTCATTGGTATAATGGCATTGGTATTGATGGAAATTAATTGTTCCAGTCTTACTTAGCTTTAATTGAGCAGGGGCAGAATTCGAATGGCTGCCTTTTGGCGCATGAGTCCGAGTTGTTCCATGCCTATAAATGCCAGTAGTGTAGAGAGTTTGTTCTCATCTCACTTAGCTTTTCTTGTGGCGATGGACTCTACCGATCCCCCGCCTTGGCAAGACTCTTTTCTTTGGTTGTCGATCTCCTCGTTCGAAGAAGCTTGGTGGTGAAGTCCTTCAGAAGACTGACATGTGCCTGGGTTTGGATTTATTGCCATTCTACGCTCTGTCGAAGCGCCCGCACGTTGATTGGCTCGGACTATGCACGGTGTTCCTTTGCCGCCAGGAGTTCATCTCTTCACGTGTTCCATTGGTCCGACGATGCACGGTGGTGAAGTCCTTCAGAAGACTGAGATGTGCATGAGTTTGGAGTTTATTATCGTTCCACGCTCTGTCGAATCGCCAGCCAGGAGTCTATCCCTTCGACATGTTCCTTGTTGAACAAGTATGGCTTTGCACGGTGCTCTGCCACAAGTTAACAACACTCCTTGACAGTTGAAGCTTTCAATTGAATACGACGCGGACACAAACTGAAAGACGACAGAGAACAACACTCCTTGACAGTTGAAGCTTTCAATTGAATTCCTTGAGAACAACACTCCTCTGACGATGCACGATGAAGTGTTTTGCTTCAAGGAATCCAATTGAAAGCTTCAACTGTCAAGGAGTGTTGTTCTCTGTCGTCTTTCAGTTCGTGTCCGCGTGGTAGCTGGTATTGATCGTGCATGGTCAGAGCATAGGAACCGTAGCATGACTCCTTGAGGAATTTTGTTTGAGGGAGAGCACCGTGCAAAGCCACCCTTCTTCAACAAGGAACATGTCGAAGAGATAGACTCCTGAGGCTAAGGAACCCACTGTCCTTTTGGCGCATGAGTTCGAGTTGTTTCATATGTAAATAAAAGTCAAACTTTTCGTGGTTTTGACGATGTAAATGTAATTCAAAAATAATTATATTATAAAAGCAGAGCTTATCAAAGACAGAAGTTCCTTGCCCAATTACATCATAATTATATTGTTGTTTTACAATGTCATTGCTAGGATCGATTTACATATTTGCTTGAAAGCAACTCCTTAGCCCATGACAACCTCATCTTTGTAATCTTCTGGTGAGTTTCATTGTCATTTCCTCCCGGTATTTCGAAGGGAGGAGTCGTCAACCTATTCATATAATACGCCGTGTACAAGAGGCAGTTGGGGTGCCCGTTGTTGTGGGCAATTTAGAGAACAATTCAGCACTTTGCTCTCATACTCCTTCTTCGCCGGGCATCTCTCCCTCATCATATCAACTTTTCTCCTGACGATAGGCTCTAAGGTTTTCTTCGTTAATTCTGCATCCACCTTGCACGTATCGTACGTGGTTTACAACAAGGAGTTGTAGTGTGTCCAGTCGTAGGAGATAAAGTTGAATGTGAGCAGAGTATAGTGTTGATGGTTGCATTAAAAAGTGGGATGAATAACAACTCTATGTCGTCCTCCAAACCCATGACGAAGTCTTCTACTTTTGGATGTCTTCACAGGCGCCGGGTTTTGCGGTTTCTTCATTGACACGTTGAATGACGGTCTGTTGTTTCCCAAAAATAATACACAATATCATGAGTAATTTTTTTCTGTCATTTTTCATCGGTGTACACATGAATATGGATTTTTCTGTTTGAATTCTTACCAATGTGTGGGCCGTCATGAATGCAGACCACTTATGGGATTGGAGCGCCGGCTTTTTTTCTGGATCAATGGCACCTCCTTCGAACTAGACGGGGCACACCTTTTACTGCCTTGAATTTCTTTCAGCTTCCTTATTATTATGTCCAGTATGCCAGCCTCCATGTCGTCATAGTTGAGTATGTCTTGCATGTCTACTGCCGACAGCTGGACTGAAACTTCATTTTCACCCTTTTCCAGAAAAAATTCGTATACCATATCACTGCACATAAATTTAGTTTAGATTAAATTAATAAAGATAGATTCTCATTACATAATTGTGAAAAAAGTCTAGAAAAAACGAAATAAAAAAAGGGTTCAGAATACATACTTTGGAGAATTCTTTCTGGGAATTACGATGTCGATGTATTGTTTCTTCAGCTCTTCATCCGCATGTTTCCAAAGTAAGAGTTCATCGCATTCCCTTAGTACGACGTGGTTCTTCTTTAATTTAGCCATTTTGGCGTCTTCTCGGGATTTCGTAGCATCATTAACCTTCCGCTTTTTATTAGCCTCTCCAACTGTATTGCTTTTTATTAACCTCTTTCCCCCCGATCCTCCTCTTCTTCTGACTTCTCTTGGAGCAGCAGGTTCAGCAGCAGCTTGTAACTCCTCATTCTGAAGTACTTTAGCCATGGCTTCGAGATCTTTAATTTTGCAATCATTTTCATTGGCTTCAAATTTAAATGATTCAACTTTATTTTGAAGCTCCCTTTTCTCCTCAACGAGCCTTTCATTTGTTTCTCTGAGTTGTTTGGTTGTTCGCACTGAAATAAAACAAACAACAATGAAATGTATGATGTGAACCTAATACGGAGAATGACATTCTCCGTATAATATAATACGGAGAATAGAATTCTCCGTTTGGAATTACACGGAGAATAACCTTTCCAGTATCGACATGATAGGGAATAGCAATTATCCGTTCCAAATAACACGGAGAATGACTATTCTCCGTGTTATAGTACACGGAGAATAGTCATTCTCCTGGAAGATTACAAATCAGAAATTTGAAATAGAAAAGATTTTACCTTGTGCATGTAGATCTGATTTAAGAACAGAATTCTGCTTTCTCAAATCCTCCAGTTCATGCACAGAGCCCTCCATCAGAACGTTGACTGTACGTTGTTGTGATTCTTGTGCCTCGAGCTCTTTCAACTTTTCTTTGAGTTCTTCATTCTGTGCAAGAATATCAGAATGATGTCTTCTCAAATCCTCCAGTTCATGCACAGAGCCCTCCATCACAACGTTGACTGCACGTTGTTGCTCTTCTTCTGCCTGGAGCACTTCAGCTTTTCTTTGAGTATGGCATTCTCAAAGTTGGCTGCACGTAACTGCGCTCCTTGTGCCTCCATCTCTTTCAACTTTCTTTCAGTTCTTCATTCTGCGCAAGAATATCAGAATGATGCCTTCTCAAATCCTCCAATTCCTTTGCTGAGTCGTCCATTACAGCGCCCATTTCATGATGCGGTGTTATCCGTTGTTCATCAAAATTATCCCCACCTGCTTCTTGGTGTTCTTCCTCTCCCTCTTTTTCAACTTCTTCTATAGGTGGCTCCTCTTCTTTGTGCCCTTCTTCTTCCCCAACAGGTATAACCAGATCTTCCAATATCATCTTCGATCTCATTTTGTTGTGATATTCGACCTTGAGGAAGTTTGAGATATCGTACCCATTCCATGTGAAAAATCTTGGGTAATCAGGAATTGGGGCGAACTTCCTTTCCACAAATTTACTATGTTCTGCAAACCAATAGAGGAAGTATATTGTGCAACCTTCTAATTTGTGGAAAGCCATTGAGTAATCCCCCTGTTCAGTTTTGCTTCTACTCCTCTTTAAGCTATCCATTACATATGCCAGGATTAACCTTGGCCAGCATATACTGTTGATCACGTCCACACTGTCTACCAAGGCCAAGAATCTGTACGGCAAATTTGAACCGCCAGACTTTGTGAAGAATACAGTTTGGCACAAGTGGAAGATTATTAGCTTGGCCAAATCATCTGGATTAACAGCGTTATCTCCGCCACGAAGCCGTCGTAACAATTCAAAGAACTTGTCTCTCACTTCCTTATTCGTGACTTCTGAGTGTTTGTCCTTAGTATTAGCCAGCAATCTTGTGAAATGATCTCTGCACAGGCTCAATGATGCTGGTGGTGTGGGCTGCTGTTGTTTTTCCTTTATTAATCTTCTGTAAGAAACATCATCAACGCTTTCTTCATTCAGCGGTAGACCGAATATGACTGCCATATCCTTGACGCTTGGCGCGATTTTAACAGTGGTGCTCAATTCAAAGCACCCGACGCCATCTTCTTCTTCTGTGTAACTTGCAATTAAATTCTCAAGCCCTTCCGTTACCTTGGCCATTTCGGAGACGTGGACTCTGTTTTGGTAGAAAATCTCGACCAAATTCCAGAAACCGGTATTCTTCAAGGAACCAATAACTGGCTCAGGTAAACGGCCAGCATCTCGATTGACCTCCTCCATAAGATTTAGCATTGGCTTGAAGGTAGAACGGAAAAGTCTTGAATCCTTATTCCTGACAGATTTTCTTTCTGCAAAACAAAAAAAAAACCAAAAATTAGGTCGGAGAATGGCCATTCTTATGGGTTTTAACACTGGGAACGGCATTCTCCGTTTCAAGTTAGACGGAGAATGACATTATCCGTTCCAAATTAAACGGCGAATAGAATTTAACATTCAAATGCGTTTTATGACGGAGAATGTCATTTTCCTTGAAATATATACAGAATTTGCGAACATAAAATCAAAGTTATACCTTCTGTTTGCACTTCTTCTTGCACTTCTTTTTGTTTAGCAACTTTTTCCTTTTTCTTTTTTGCAACTTTCTTAGAATAGGGTTTCCGTTGTTCTCCGTCTGTCGCTTTTGGATTTTCTGTAACTGGTGCATCTTCTCTATTTGGTAATGCTGCCGGTGATGATTCTGCCGCTGATGCCGACATGGTGTGAATATTGCGAATGGGGAGGAAGGTTTGAAGATTTTGGAGGAGAATGATCTAGGTTTGAGTACAGAGTGGAGTATGGAAGAAGAGGAGGCTCCGAAACGGTTTTCTTTTTCCCTTTTCTTTTTTTAATAAAAGGGTTCGGGGGTGTTTTGAATTAATTAGAAGGGCAAAAATGTCATTCGATGGAAGGGCAAAATACTCCTTTCTGCTTAATTAAAAAGAATTGAAGCCGTTTGGCAAAAATGTCATTACAACTCAACAAAACAAATGAACATAATACATTAGGGCTTTCCATACATTAAATATAAAAGAAGAAGAAAAAAAATCATCGTCTTCCATATTCAACCAGATTGGACTTCTTTTTTAGCTCTTCATTGTGCTCTGAAGTTGTAATCCATTCAGCAACTATGCGTCTTTCCTTTTCCGCATCAAACTGCATATAACAAACAAACATACAAAATATTGCTCTAAAAAGTTGAAGTTTTTGACGACATATTTTCATACTTACATCGATAGAACGGTAGTCCAGGCTACATCGGTCTTTCATGAATGCAATTAAAAAAATTCCACAATCAACTAAATTGCCTTGGCGGGGAACATAAGAAGGACATTTTATTGCAAAATTAGAAAAGCTGAACCTAGCATCTCTCAGCTTCAAAATCTCTTCTTCGAGAAAGATATCCAAATTTGAAAGCTACAATTACCAGAAAACAATATGTATTGGTATAATGCGTATTCTTGTACCCAATTCATAAAAATTGATAAATATGAGCTTACTATTTCTTTTATAACTGTTCTGCTTTGAATCGGATCATCTTTAGATGCAAGTGAGTCCCAAATTTCAACAGTCCTGTTTTTAAACACAACTCTTGCAAGAGTATAGTGTTCGCCCAAATGAATGGGTATGTATATCTGAATCAGGATAATTAGGTAAAACAAATTAGTAAATTTTCAGAAAATTAGGATTAATAATTAAACATAATACATTAATACCTCTTTACAAGTGCTTAAAGATCCCATGTAATCCTCAAAGTATTTAAACTTCTTCCATACTTCATGAGCCTTTTTGACGGATTGAGGTAACGTTGCTTTCTACATACACATCAATTAATACATTACGAAGGACAAACAAACGATAAAATTGTTAATGCATATGCATTGAAGAATAAAATGCTCACTCACCGACATCCTTATTGGTAAAAACCATACATTAGCTTTATTGGAGGTTCTTTTCCGTTCCTCCGCGGTGAGAAGAGCAGAGACAATACTTACAATCTGAATAAAACATTAAAAATGTCAGCGATGGAATCGAAGTAAACATAGATGGCATCTAAGAAGAAATATACTATCTATACATACCCCATTGGTAATTCTCGTTAAAGGAGCTAAGGTCTTCATCTCCCACCGAGACACATAGGTTATGTTGCAAGATGATATTATTTCTCTAAAAAAAGAAACGAATAAATTAGGAGAAAAAAACTGTTGGAATTAAATCAAAACTCATATTACTTACTCGTCAGGTCTATCATCTGCAAAAATATAGTCGTAATATCTCGAAGAAACACTAGTACAATTGCTAGGCTTCGAGGTTGAACCCCTTATTAAATTTTTGGATGGTGTGACCGGCTGTAAATTTTGACGCATTCTTTTAGAAGGACTGCTAAAGTCAGTTTCTTCTTCTTCTTCTATAGCGTCCAATGCGAGATATCGGTCCAATGCTTTACTACGAGACTGCAGCTCCACGTCCTCCTCTTCGGAAGAAGATTCAACGGAAACCACCTTCACATTATTAAATGCTCTAGATGAAGATGCCTCCTTCAAAGCTTGAGATTCTTCAATCTTATCCAAACGCCGAGATAACTTCATTTGTTCAATTTTTATCTTTGCAACATCAGCTGAAATCGTCGACAGATGTTGTTCAATCTTGCGCAACAAACGCGGAATGAAGGTTTCATTTGGATTTGGCATCCAATCTTCTACGTCTTCTACATTTCCTCCCACACGAGTAGACATCTTGAGAACAAGAAAACTATTGTATTTCAGAAAACTATTCTATGTATTTTAGAATGAATAATAGTACTATGAAACAAGAAAACTATTGTATATATAGCAAGAGAGAAGTACAAAAAGTGAGGAAGATGGAAAGACAAATAAATTTCGAGACTAGCAAACAATCTACTAGCCGTTTGATTAAGGAGAGCTCGAGGAAGATTCTACTAGCCGTTTGATTGAGGAGGGCTCGAGGAAGATTCTACTATCCGTTTGAAAATTACAAAAGGTTATCGTGATCAACTCCAATTAAGGAACTCTATAAGAGGTTTAATTCCGCTTGATTGAGGAACTCGACGAAGTCCACCGCGAACCGGAACTTCTTCTTTTCTTCTTCATCTCCGTTTCTCCTTCCAGCACCACCATGCCCTGTAGATTTATAACAAAAATATTAAATTGTTAGATGAAACAAAAAAAACTAAATACGGAAAGATTACTAAATCAAAATCAAACAGAACACATATTCATAGAAAACATGAGATTAAAGATGAAAGTGCCACAGAAGCAACACCAAAATTTTACAACAACTAAGCAGACTCTGCTAAGCAATAACTAAAATTAGGGATTGTGTCCTCCTTGGATTTAATTTACACAAAGAAGAGATTTGAGAGAACGAGCTTTTGTCGGCTTCCTTAATGTACCATTCTCCGTCCTAAATGTACCATTCTCCGTCCATTCGCCGTATTAAAAGCAAAGAGAGTGGCCATTCTCCGTGTTAAAAGCAAAGTGAATGGCCATTCTCCGTCCATTCGCCGTATTCACCGTCCATTCGCCGTATTAAAAGCAAAGAGAATGGCCATTCGCCGTATTCTCCGTCCATTCTCCGTCCTAAATGTACCATTCTCCGTCCATTCGCCGTATTTAAAGCAAAGAGAATGGCCATTCTCCGTCCATTGGCCGTATTCACCGTCCATTCGCCATATTAAAAGCAAAGAGAATGGCCATTCTCCGTCCATTCGCCGTATTCACCGTCCATTCGCCATATTAAAAGCAAAGAGAATGACCATTCGCCGTATTCTCCGTCCTAAATGTACCATTCTCCGTCCTAAATGTACCATTCTCCGTGTTAAAAGCAAAGAGAATGGCCATTTTTTGTCCAAAAAAATATTCTCCTCGAAAATATTATCTTTAGAAAAGTTAAAAAATAATCCGCCCGACCTCAGAAGCAGGTTTCCTCAGTTCACCACCACCACCATGACATGTAGCTTTATTAACAAAATATTAAATTGTTAAATGAAAAATAAAATTTCAGACAATGGCATGGGCAGTAAAATTAGAGCGGCGCCGCTGGTACTTCTCCATGTTCGAGGAGGCCTCGACGACGTCCGACGCGAAGCGGACCGATTCTTCTCGGCGCAGCTGGTACTCCTAATGAAAAATAAAATTTCAGACAATGGCATGGGCAGTAAAATTAGAGCGGCGCCGCTGGTACTTCTCCTTGTTCGAGGAGGCCTCGACGACGTCCGACGCGAAGCGGACCGATTCTTCTCGGCGCAGCTGGTACTCCTCGTTGTTCTAGGGGTGCTCGACGACGTTCGACGCGATCCGAACCGTTTCTTATTTCCTTCTTCATCTCCGCTTCTCTTTTCCACCACCACCAGCACCACCACGACTACCATGGCCTGTAACCCAAAAAAAAGAGGTTCAGATTAAATTGGATGGACTTTTGAGAGAGTAAATATGAGTTAATTTAGGGTGTTCATTGAAAAAATTAAAGTGAAGAATGACCTGCTAAAGCAAGTTACCAACAGGTCAGAAGTCTAAATCAGCATTAAATGATGTCTCCTGTATTATTTTATCTGAATTAAACCTGAACCGTTGGATTAAAATCCAACGGTCCAGATTTCGGATGTATCGATACATCCATTTCCAGCGGATGTATTGTAGAATTTTCCTATATATATATATATATATATATATATATATATATATATATATATATATATAGAGTTAAGGGGAGTGGGGTTTTATGGGGAATCCAAAGATGGGAATTTAATATTTATTTATATATATATAAGTTATATATATATATATATATATATATATATATATATATATATATATATATATATAGATAGAGAGAGAGAGAGAGAGAGAGAGAGAGAGAGAGAGTTAAGGTATATATATATATATATATATATATATATATATATATATATATACACGGCTCATTTTTTAACTATTTTGAAACCACTTTACAGTAGTAGAGATGGGGAGTCTAAAAACTACATAATTGACTACATATGTCTGATATATGTTCATGAATTTGATGTTATTTGTAAGAGTTTTGTTTGATTGTGAGACATATGGCAACCATATGTCCCGCTAATGTAGTGTGAAAATTTCAATTTTTGTGTAAAAGTGCAAATATTTACAAATCAAAATTGAGCCGTGTAAATCATTTGTAAATTTTCCATTAATTTTTTTAAAATTTAACTATTTTTTTTAACTGCCTAATATGATTTACTTATAACTAAATAATTATAATTTAAATAATTAAGGTGAAAGTCATTCTCTTTGGTTGGCTGAATTTAATTCATAGAAATAATAGATTTATAATAAATTTATATTTTAAAAAAATTAATATTTTTTTACGAGCTTGTAATGTACTTGTAATTACTAGTTTTTATAATGGACGAGTCTTCTTGGATCTAAAACATCCGAACCCGAACCTGAAATATTTGTTATTGTCGGATCGAATTAACGGGTTGTTGGTAACCCAGAAGATGTTAACTCGACTCGGACCATTTCTTCTACCAAATAGATCGAACAAAGAAGAAAAAAAAAATCCACTCCAGATCTCTCTCCAACAGACGATAGATCCCATCGTTCCAGGTCGATCGGTCTAGGTTAGGGTTTCGAATCAAGAACCTCGTCGGAGAAGAAGAAGGAGGAGACCTCGAGATCGGAGCGGAGATGATGGAGTGGTCGACGATCCAGCACCTGGACCTCCGCCACGTCGGCCCCAGCGGGAAGCCCCTCCAGCCCCACGCCGCCACCTTCCATCCCAACCAGGCCATCGTCGCCGTCGCGGTTGGCGACTACATCATCGGTCAGTCCTCCGTTTCCTCGAATTTACCAGTTTTGATCGAGTACATGCTAAGAATTAGTCGAATTGAGTGAGTTTTATTGGGTTCCGCATGGGTCAAATGATGCGGATATGGTACGAGAGCTAAATTTTGTGATAGTCTGAGCTGATCTGGACTAGATTTCGTCGTGATAGCGGGATTTTGGTGTTGGTGAGGAAGTTTGATGAGATTTGGTGGTTGGATTCAAGGTTAGAGGGGGTACTCGCGGTGGATCTTTCCGAGAGAAACTATCGATCGTTCCGCTGCCAAAATTGATGACTAATTAGGCAACAGGAGTAGTCTTAGCGTTGCTCTATTTTGCACGGACACAAATACAACACGAAACATACATAGCAAGTCATGACATTGATGTGTGTCCAAGCTTCGTAAGCGTTGCTGGAAATGAATTATTTATGGACCGTCCATAAGGATCGGATACCCATATTCCAGGACTATATAAAACCTGTTAGGTGAAATGCGCCAAAGCCAAAACAAGCTACTCCTAAATAAATGGATTCCAAAGATCTTGGGCAAATCCAAACAAGGTTTTCCTGTACGTTCATCACAGAATATTTCTAGGTCCCAATACACCAAATGCCAGATGGCTGCCTGCTGGCTCCCATCATTGGGCATGAAATTTGAGCTGACTATGGAGATTCAGCATTTTCTTGGATATTTTGTTCACAGTGGCAAGTTGAGTGATTTTGTTGATCAATCAAAGGCGCTAGAGTGGGGCAGGTGTAAAAATTATACGTATATAGAATTGCTCTTTGATATGCTTAATGCCTTATATTTTCACTGTCTGTCCCAAGCCTAGATGAGGAGGGATGAGTTAGGTAGCCAACAGCCAACTTAAAACATTGTCAGATCAAAAAGTAAAAGCCGACCAAAAAATTTGGGTTGAAGTCTTTGTTGTCGCATTCAATCTTTTTATAAGATTTCTTCATCACTTCATGTGATGATTATACTATCAGGGTGGGAGGATTGGCACCATGCTCGTTGTTTTCATTTGTTATAGCTTTTATGTTTATCTGATAGAAACCGCTCCTGGATATTTATTGTTTTTCAAGGAATTAAATTTTATTGATCTCATAGAGGCTAAGGATGATATGGATATATGATTTGACTTTTGAGCTGCTACAAGGTCCATTTCTTCCTTGATGTCTCGGTAAAAGTCAGGAGTTCGCTAATGATGTTGATGTTAGATTAATCACACGGTTAAAGATGCCACTGAAGCTAATCATGTTATAACTTATCAGTTGACAAGCTTCGATGCAATTGTAAGTACTGGCTTTAGTGAATACTCGAGTAACTTTGGACACGTGGCCTAAATCCAAGGACCGTGCAACATTTTATCAATACAGGCAACTAAGGCTCAAGGTACCTATATTAATCGGACATGTATTGTACACAACACATATGCCCCAAAAGACATTAGTGCATGTTAAAATATGCACCTTTTACACATTATGTCATGTGGGGGCAACATAGGATTTCATTGAAGCAGCATCCTTAATATAAAAGACTATAGATTCCAGTAATCACAGGCTAATTTCCAGTTTAATACTCTCAAGTTCCCTGAAATGCGACTGCAACTTACCACCTTAAAGTTTCAAAACTAACAAGTTGCTACACTAAACTATCTAAATTGCACTTGAGTACCCTGAATTTTAACAAATTTGAAACTTGCTACACTCCCTACGTTAATTGTGGACATAAAAAGTCAATGTTATCTTCCCAACCCAAACCTATTCCTAGTCGTACCCCTTCTATGTCGTTGTCGCCCCCTCATGCCACCCTCCACCACTGCTAATGCTCCTGTTCTCACGGGGGTGACAATGGAAGCTCTACAAGGGGCTATGGCGGGGGGGGGGGGGGGGGGGGGGGGTTGGTAGCAGCATGGGAGGGAGGACACGAGGGGGGCGGGGACCGTAGCAGCTAGGCAAAGGAGGTGGTGGTGGCGGGGGGGGGGGGGGAGGGGGGTTTGGCGGCGACACCTAGGTCTAGGATTTGGTACAGGTAGAGAAAGAAGATATGGTACTTTTTTAAAAGGGTAAAAATGTCAATAACTAGTGAGTCATACAAAACACATGACCATCAAGTGATGGATGACTAATGGAGGGTATAAGTTGCAAAAGCTTAAAAGTTCAGGGTATTAAGTTGCCTATTAATATTTTAGGGGAGCAAGTTGCAATTCGGGATAGTTGAGGATATTAAAGTGAAAGTTAGCCATTTCCGAAACTACTGTGGATCTCAGGAAGTTGCTAAGAAACTTTAGTTTAAAGTTTTGAATATCAGATGCAGATAACTGTATGCTCTTTCTTCCAATGAGCAGAGATGACTCTCCATCTAACCAAACCAAGTGGCACATAATCAATATGTTCCTGCTTTCTATTTTGATTCGGTAATGAATAATTGGGTTTACAGGTTGGGGTTTATAATTAGGGTTAATTGAAGGATTTGTTTTCAGGTTCAGGTTAGTAGAATTCAAGGTCGGGACAGGTTAGATTCAGTGCCAGAATAGGGATGCAGGGTTTAGAGCTCTTGGGTATGACAGACGGGAGAGGCATGCTGATTTGTCAAATAAGGTTTCATGAGGTGGGTTTCAAGAAGAAATGGAGGATGAAAAGGTAAAGGACAACCAGAGGGGAAGATTTCACACCTCCCTGAGTCCTTGTCTTGGATTCCACACCCTCAAAAGTAAGAGAGGATATTGCAATTTGCAAAGTGATAGTAAATCTACATTCTTCACATTCGACAGCCTTAAAAAACCACATATTTAGGGCCAGTTTGAACCATGATGACCGTAAGACTGTCTAATAATGTAACTTGACAAATCAGTCATAAGCTGAACAAGATCTAATAAAAGCCAGAAAATGTGTAGAACTTGATCCAAACACTAAATAATGATTCTAATGACTCTACTTGACTCAATTGCATTAAATCCAAATGCATGACTATATGTCGTTACCTTGAATAAACTCGAGATGTCATGTGATACCCATCCATTTTCAGTCGCTTGGCTCAGTTTAGATTTATGCAATACAAGGTTAGAGGGTGCGGAAGGGGTTACCAAACCACTGATGTGCCTCATCTATTATCATTTTAGTAGTTGGGTAGTGGATGAGTGATGAAAAAGACTCCAATGAGCTGCGTAAGTAATACTCATTGAACATAAGGATTGGTCCTTTATTATTGAAACTAAAGAGAAATAATATCGATCCCACATTGCTTTATTTTTTTCCCATTTTTTTCCCCACATTATGGAGGCACATAATTTTAATTCTTGTGTCTAGCCTGCGCAGGAGTATCTTTGTTAATTTAGTTGAAAACCTACTTTATTTGTTTGGGATATAGTTTTAAAGTGAATGACTTCTGTATCTTGTTTCAAATTTCAACTTGTCGCTATTGAAACTGTTCTGGCAGGTGAAGACCTGCATGACTATTATTTGCTTGGGACTATCTAGGTTAGCAGAATAAAGAACACTGATCATTTACCTTAATTAGTACAATGATCATACTCTAACTTGACATGAAAACCTATTCTGATCATTTTTTTTAGAAATGAGTAAGTACTTGACCTTGATCACCAGAGCCATTACCAAAAGAAACTGCAATGTCTTAACTAATTACAAAATGCTCTATGCAATCTACTCTGATTTTATTGTAATATAATAAACTATGGCTGGCTTTACTTTATGGAAGGGCTGCTGATGTAGTTAAGTATTTTATTTACAGAGTTCGATGCGCTGACTGGAAGCAAAATTTCTTCAATTGACATTGGTGCACGTGTTGTGCGCATGGCATATAGTCCTATCAGTGGGCATGCTGTGATTTCTATTCTCGAGGTGAGTTGAATTATAATGCACCACTTTCCAGAAAAATACTTCAGCAATGCAGTTTGGATGCTAGCATGTCTTAACCAGAATATCTCCATTGTCTTGTAACATTATAACTATTGTGCTGTATGGTCAGTAGTTCTTGTGATGTAATGCGTGCAACTATTGCATGGGTTAGTATACTAATCTAACTTGGATTGATGGTGGGATAAGATATCATATCCTTGCTGAGACTGCAAAATCTCCGCTCTTATATGGTGTGTTAGTTTTGATGCTAAGTAGGCACAAGGTAAGTCTCAAGAAATATCATAGATCAAAGCATTTGTTGGTTTTGGTTGAGGACCCATGCTATATTCCTTTTGTGTAGATGTCTTTCTTATTTATCGCAACAATTGAATAGTTAAATGCACCTAAGGTTAATTTCTTCATAACTTTTCTTCCTTATTCCAGGACTGTACAATTCGATCCTGTGATTTTGACACCGAGCAGACCCTTGTCTTACACTCACCAGAAAAGAGGACAGAACGCATTTCCATGGATTCCGAGGTCCATCTTGCACTGACGCCTCTTCAGCCTGTTGTCTTTTTTGGCTTTAACAAGAGGATGAGTGTGACAGGTTTTACTTTTGCTGTACTCCATTATCTTGGTTATTCTTCTAATTTGGTTATGCTAGTGACTTTACAAAGTTTTCTTGGATGACTTGAAGTGGTTGGCACTGTTGAGGGAGGGAGACCGCCAACTAAAATAAAGACAGACCTTAAAAAGCCTATTGTCAATCTTGCTTGCCATCCTCGTTTTCCTGTCTTGGTAATATGCTTGATGTAATCAGAACACTTTTTGGCTATTTTATTGATTACAGGCCTCACTGCAAAAATTATTTAGCCTTATGTCACCATTAATTTATTTCGGTTCTGTTTCAGTATGTAGCTTATGCTGATGGATTAATTCGTGCTTATAACATCCAGACATATGCTGTTCACTACACTCTCCAACGTAAGACGTGATACATATTTCCATATTTATATAGTTCTTTTCTGTTACCAGAATGTATGTTCTTGTACCTTATTTTGTACATAGGAGTTTAAATGGCTTATTCTTTTTCTTTATTCTGAATTCATGATAGTTATTTTTGGCTTCAGTGGATAATACAATTAAGCTCCTTGGCGCTAGTGCTTTTGCTTTTCATCCGACTTTGGAGTGGATATTTGTGGGAGATAGAAGGGGTACCCTTTTGGCTTGGGATGTTTCAACTGAGAGACCAAATATGATTGGAATGTAAGTCTCCTCTTTTCTATGAATGCATCTTCTTGCTCCTCGAAGGAAGAATGTTGAAACGTACACTTGCTTTTTCTTTCTTGTAGTATGTAACTGCATAAGGCAAATCAAAGTGAAAGGTCACATTTGTCAATATATGTAGGCATTCCTTAGCGATGACACTCGTATAGAAAGTGGTTAGGCGATGAGGACGTGGCTAGATTTATAGTTACCAATTTTTTTTAGAAGTTATATATAAACATCATACCTTGAAAGTGCTCATATTTATCTGCATTATATTTAGATATAGTGGTGAAGTATAGACCTGCTGCAATCAACACATGATTCTGCAATCATCTAACAAGCCTGGTGTTGTCTCTCACGTGTCAATTTACATTAGGTGTCTATCTAAGAATTAACTATTCTGGCCCAAGTGCTGCATCAATGCTATCCTAGGGGTCCAGGTGCTTTAGCCTGGAACCTGTTGCGTCTAGAGAGTGAAGTTTATACTTTCCTAGGCACCTAAGCCAATGCCTATGACAAAATTAAGGAAGATGATACAGGCGGAGCATCATTCAGATGGGCGTACAAATAAATAACACAAGGCCATGATAAATTACATAGTATAGAAAGAGTATTAACCCTTTAGTGATTACCCAGTAGAGTCTGATTTCGATGCAGCCACACCATTATAAAAGATCCATATACCATATTACTGTGTTCTAACTTCATACCAGATAAAATGGCTCACTTTTCATATTATCATTCACAATCCATACTGTAATTAGCCATCTTCCCGACTGTAGTATATTTGAGGTAATGTATCCATACACCTTCTGAGTGAAACTAAATGCTAGATGGCCAACATCTTCCATGTTATACTTTCCCTTCAAATTTATCTTATACTCCCTCTACAGAGATGTGAAATCACTGAAATGTCAAACCAAAATCAAAGTAACCAGGGATTTAAATTTTATATATACTTGTGCTTGTTTTTATTCTCAACAAATAAACTTCAACAATATATCCATGTAAGTTTAGATCATACAACAATCTGCTAGATATCGGCAATGAATAATAAGTATCCGTACACATGCTCATAATACAGTCATTATCTAAGTATTACGTATGAAACGGGCCATTTATGACTCTTAAATATAAATGTGAAGGGTCGTAATTATAAATTAGAAGGCTCCACGAGAAGATTGACCAAATTATAGGACATGGACTTGCACCGATGTGATATCACACCCCTTTGAGCTGTGCTGAAGTTTTCGAAGTAGAACCTATAAGGCTTGTTGCAGTTTGGAAATCCTACCTTACGATTTATGAAGTTTAAGCTGTTACTACTTGGGAGGAATCCTCTTTAAGGCGTGCCCATGCAACCTGATTTTATCTCATACCTCTTTTGCCATAGTTTCTACATTCTTCCTTGGGTTAGATAAGAGTAATGCTCATTAAGGGTGCAAATCACTGTCATTTTAATTTATGACATGTCTTGCTAAATTAATCCAACGAAGTAAATTGGATTTAACTTAAATAGATTTTCTTCAGCATCTTCCAAAGATGCCAATTGCCAGAACTTAAGGGTCTGCTTAAATTGACGGGAAAAAAAACAGAGTTAAAGTGGGGTTAAATGAGGGGGAGTTAAGTGAGGGGGAGTAGAGTCAATACATAGAATCTTGTTTGGATTGGAGGGAGAGTTAAGTGGGGGGTGTTTAATAACTCTTGCTTGGTTTGAGGTTTTGAGTGAGAGGAGGATTAATAAAAATATATTAGTTACAAAAATAACCTTATTACATATGTTATAAAATTAAATTTGATTGAAATTTTAATTAGAACTTGTCAAAATATCATCACAAATTAGGAAGCTATGGATTAACATGTTGAAAACAAGAAAAAATGGAGAAAAAAAATCATGATATTTTATAAAACAAATAACGGGTATTTATGACTTTTTAAACAAAATCTCTCAATCTCTCTCGTTAATCCTCCTATTTGGGGGGTTAAAAAAATGGACAAAAGAGGGTGAAATAAACTCTCATTTAACCCTTTATAACCCTCCCTCCTAAATGTCACGCCCCGACCCGGAATCACCCGAATCATCGTCGTCACAGGGGGTATGATGCCGCACGAGCCTGGAGTTGCGCTCGTGCAAGGCAAGATGACAAGTTCTCAAAATAGTTATCTTTAATTTGATATTAGCAAACGGAAGAAAACAAAGTATACGAAACAATTCTCTTTATTGATAATGAACTGAGATTACAAAGGCTTTCAATAGCCCAACTGAATTTGCCAGATTGGCTACAACACTCAGGTTCTCTCTTGCCCACAAAGGATTTTACCGTTCCATACATCATGCCTTCTATATCTCGGGCGCATCAATGTTGTTGCAAGTCCGAGCGTCAATGCGATCGCACGCTTCAAACGCTACGGCATTCCATGCCTCTGCGCGATCAAGCGAAGCTTCGCCGCGAGCAATCCATTCCCTGCACCCTGCATGAAAGCTGGTGGGGAATCAGTACGTTCGTTCTCCCATGTACTGATGAAAAGACCAACTTTCTGAACCGACATTTTAGTATTTATGTTCAATCATGCAACTTAGCTTATGATCTTGCTATATTCTTCTTAGGGTCGATTTCATGGCATATTTGAAAGCGGTAAAGCATGTTATCATGGCAAGCATGTTATTCGAATTGAGTAGGCAAGCAATCTCGTGTTTGTTTCGTGGCGCGATTTCTTACCAACATAGACGCACTCGCCCTTGCACCGACGCAAGGTGAATACGTCCCATTTCTTTCATGTCATGTTATAAGTGCTCTCTATGCAGGATCTATGTGTGCAAGACACGTACGTACCTGCACTTTCAACCCATCATTCCTTAACTATATGAAGGTCGTTGCGTATCCGCGCCAAAATGGACTAAAGGTTTCTTTTTTCTTTTCTTTCTTTCTTTTCTTTCTTATCTTTCTCAAATTGGGTAGCCCGGCGCTTCACGGGTTGGGTTGCTATCCCAAACAACCGAAGACATACCGTATGCATACCATCTTTTGCGGCTTTTCACA
The DNA here is from genome assembly GCA_029216955.1 of Iris pallida. Lineage (NCBI taxonomy): Eukaryota > Viridiplantae > Streptophyta > Magnoliopsida > Asparagales > Iridaceae > Iris > Iris pallida. The sequence continues at coordinate 1,779,355 of JANAVB010017398.1, read as the reverse complement.
TCTATAACCGGTTGCTAGTCGTCTTACAGATGTACGTCCCTCAAAGATTATATCCCGGTTCCGGTGCCCCCGGCGCATCCGTTCGAAGGAAACATTTCCGTGCACGGGAGATTATCTTAATTTTTTTAAGTCCATTCGACCATGCAACGCACTATTATTCAAACAACCAAACATAGTCTTGAATCCGAGACTCAGACTTTATCATCTCGTATTTCTTCCATTAACTTTCTATGTTCTCACATTTCATACTTCTTTTCAATGTTCAATGGCATCATGCCTCAACTCAATGTTCGTCAACCGAACGACCCAAAGGTCCTGAACATTTTGGAGGCATCATAGCATATCTGACAGTTCCGTCACATTCATACCACAACTGTACTCTTTCGCAACGAAGCCATCTTTTATGATCTCGTGCACGTACGCACGTTTTGACACATTTATCTTTTCCTTCGCGTCGTGCACTCGATGCACGCATCGGAGCCGTATTTTCATGTTCTATGCCTTAGTGTTCAATGTACATGGCTCGTGCACTAGGGCACTCGCCTATATTGTCTTTCAATGTGCTAGCCTTTCTAACTCGTGTGCGAAGGCACGGAATGGCTCGTGCACGAAGGCACTCGCCGAATACAGTTATCCTATGTTCTTGTGGCTTGCGCACCGAGGCGCTCGCCTTTGCGATATCCAATGTTCCATAGCGACTCGTGCATTTGATGTACATTTTATTTCAATTGTTCTAACTAGTGTTCGACACACACCATGATTTATCTTCCGATCGGACCACGCCCTTGGCGTCGATAGGTTAACTTAGCATACAATGATACATTCTTACTTAGGCATGAAGGAGTAAAAAGAAGAGTCAGTCCTCCCACCTTAAACCGATACGCCTTGTTGTTTGCCGAGCCGATGCGGCTCGATTTCATAACTTTGTTGTACGACTAAATCTTCTGACTTAGCCATTCGAGCACTTCTTGTTTCATTGAACTACTCGATCGATTCCGGCCTACCTTGTCCAAGTTCCAGTCCGTTGCGAGGCGGTGATTTTGGTTTTGCGGACCCGTTGCGAATGAGGCAAAATGTCGACCTCTAACATTTCAGCGTAAACGGATAACCTGCACATGAAACCAACTAAAATTAATACTTGCATCGATTCGGACTTGCGCCTGGGTAGATTCGATTTTTTTAGAATCTTCGAGCCGACTCAACGCACTTATCCTTCGGGGCAATGCAGCGCTTCGCATCGATTCAACTCGATGCATTTCTTTGGGACAATGTAACTCTTCGCATCGACTTAGTTTGATGCATTGCTCGGGACAACGTAACTCTCGTATCGATTTGCATCGATACATTTCATTCGGTCAACGCAACTCTTTGAGTCGACGTCTCAGCGTAATGCGCCGTACGGAGCGGGACATTACAGAATATATCACTCAAAACAAAGTTCGTCCTCGAACCAAAACCAACACTCCGATTAAGTGTTTTATAGATCGTTTCACGATCTCGTCCCACCAATGTTGTTCAGTTTCACACTATCTTGCAAGCTTTTCATTAACATTCCAAAGTCTTTCCTGCAGCTCGATTTGAATTTTGTATACAACTCGATTTGGATCCGTACATATATTCAAGGCGTCCCAAAGATATATGTATTTCGACCAAGTCCAGTGGTAGCAAATTTGAACAAAGCTAACAGGCAAATTTTCAATCCTAATGCTTGCCATCTCGTACTCCCTATCGGACTTATCTTTAGCAACTGTTCTCGAAATTTTTATCACATACGTATATTCGATACATACGTGATTCATTCAACAAAGTCACTGCACGCGGTGCGATTCAAAATCGCATTTCTCGTTTCGTATGTTTCGTATGGACTATCAATCCTATACGTTGCATCGAGCCGTTGCACATCTGATCGCAACGATCCTCCGCAATTCCTTGCGTTCGAAGTCGCCACCCAACTATTTCCGAAGTCTGGCTGTGCAACTTATCTCGATACGATTTCCTTTGTTGACTTGCAAATGCATCAACATTCAGGACTACGTCCGCTAGGTTACTTACCTAGACACCGTGCTTAAATTCTTCCGACGCAACTTTAAATTGACATTGCACAAAGGCCACAATCTATCCGACACAAAAGTTTACATCAAGGCGACGGTGCTCAAGGCAACAATCGCTTTGACTCAAAGTCTCTACGATGCATCTTATGTTCGATTCCTAACGAGTAGGAATTCACTAGCAAAATTTTCAACTTATCCGTCTCACAACATCGAATATAAATTCGATCACGCAATCTCAATTACAAGGTGAATCCAAATCTAACGACATAACTCGTAAATTATTCTCTTACCACTCGCGCTCGTGCATACCACGATTCTCAAAATCGCCTAGACTTATCATCAACATGCATCACCTTATATTTATTATCGATGCAATTTTATATGCGATATCGCATAGGTCATCTTATAGTCTGCAACATTCAATTTGATTTGGCGGTCAAGTCTTCTAGGGTCAGCTGTCCTGAAGCTACGCTCGATAATTGTGGATCATTAACGAAGGACAGTTACTACGAACCATGCTATATTATTTCGGAGCCAAATCACGTTCCGACGATTTCTATGCGACTACCCAATTTCGGATAAAACTATTTCTATCGGCGCAACTGATGCACAACTATCCTCCGAGTAAAGTCATGCACTACCGTCGATGATTCCGTAATTCACGAAGTATCTACTCATATTGAGTTCGAGTCTATCTACTCACGGTCGACACCCGAGATGCTATACACATCGAAACAATCGTCGATAACTTTACGGTCTCGTCCTGATCAATCACAAAGTTTACGATCAACCAGTTCGACACTTTTGTATTACTATTCCAAAATCTCGATATCGTAGGTCCGCTCTGTTTTGTGTTCTCACATCGTGCTTACGTTTCCTTGCGTATCGATTCCGATAGGTCGTATCAATTTCGACAACATGAGGGTCAACTTTGAATCCGCATCAACGTTGACTTTAGTTCGTATTGCATACATCCAAGTTCACTACAAACTTTTTCGTACGCATCAACTCATTTTTCGTTTTCATCGCATACCGCTATACTTTGATCGCGTAACCGAGTTACCAATTATCCAACATCGAACTCTCGAGTCATACGATCACGCCCTCTAAGTTTTTGTGTGTTTCAGTCGTACTCAAATGAGTTTCGCCGTAACGTAACCAACTATCTCTTAGGCACTATTTACCCGCATCAACCAACTCTTTACCGAAGTCGCACATCGTGCAAACCGATTATAATTCGTCTCGTCCAACATTTTTATCGAGATCGCAAGTCGTGCGATTCGATTTCGATTCGCCTCGCCCAACATTTCTATCGAGATCGCAAGTCGTGCGACTCATTTGTAAGTTCAAGTTTTCCTTTTCCGTCGATCCGATTATTGTTTCAAGCCATAATCGTTTTGCTAGTCTCGATCGTTCGACCGACTTATAAATTTTCGTCCGATGTATCATTCATTGATACGAGTACCCGCCCTATCGTTCCAACCAATTATCGAAGAACACTTGCATCAACATGCCGTCATACAAATTTCCAACCGAGTCTCGGTACTCTCCCGTTCATTGCGGACAAATCTTCCGCAATTCTCACAACGCATCGATGCAACTCATCGCACAAGTGGTATATCATATATCACTCAGAATCGAGTCATCCATCGCATACGTGGTATGGCATATACCACTCAGAAATCAAGTCATTTCCCTCGCATCATACTCGGCATGAACCAACAATCTCTTCCGACTCACGATTTCCGCAGTGATCGTGCTTGATCACAATCGTAACTTTGATTAATCAAAATCCGACACAATTCGGCTAATGTGTACATTCGCCAATACAAGTTCAAGTTCGGTGCGCTGCCGAGCGATTCGTTCTATCGATTTATGATTTCAGTTCCTTCCGTTGCATCTCGTGCAACGATTCATTTTCGATATCGGTTGCACTCCGTGCAGCGATTTTACTTTGACACGCGTTGCACCACGTGCAACGATTTTACTTCCGACACGTATTGCACAACATGTAACATTTTTCTTTCTGATATACGTTGCACTTTGTGCAATGATTTATTTCCGATAACCATTGCATCTCGTGCAAGAATTTATCTGTGACATTCAAAGCCAATGCTCGAATCCGTTCAACACATTCGATATCACCTTTTATTATCCTTGCACGCATCATTCACATTTCAACTCGTTGCAATTTGATACAACAATATTTTATTTCACTCGTTACACTTCATGCAACTTATTATTTCTCTCGTTCAACTTTGTTGCATTGCAACATCGAACATCTCATTTCACATTTTTCAACTTGTTGCACTTGCAGCAACAATATTTCACGGCTCGTTGCACTCAATGCAATAAACCTTTTGCGACTTTCTTAGCAAACATCATGTAATTTCCAAAACACATGCGGCAAAATTACACGATTTGTATTAGACTTATTGCATGGAACATCTAGTGCGGCATCGAGTAGAGTCAAGAGTGATTCGATTGGTGGTGGACAACTCTTTGGAATTGAAACAAAGCAAGCGTCCTGAGGAAATTGAGCCTAGAGCTCTGATACCAATTTGTCACGTCAAGACCAGGAATCACCCGAATCATCGTCCTCGCAGGGGGCATGATGCCGCACGAGCCTGGAGTTGCGCTCGTGCAAGGCAAGATGACAAGTCTCAAAATGATTAACTTTAATTTGATATTAGCAAACGGAAGAAAATAGAGTATACAAAACAATTCTCTTTATTGATAATGAACTGAGATTACAAAGGCTTTCAATAGCCCAACTGAATTTGCCAGATTGGCTACAACACTCAGGTTCTCTCTTGCCCCACAAAGGATTTCACCGTTCCATACATCATGTCTTCTATATCTCGGCCGCATCAATCCTGTTGCAAGTCCAAGCGTCAATGCGATCGCACGCTTCAAACGCTACGACATTCCATGCCTCTGCGCGATCAAGCGAAGCTTCGCCGCGAGCAATCCATTCCCTGCACCCTTTATGAAAGCTGGTGGGGGATCAGTACGTTCGTCCTCGCATGTACTGATGAAAAGACCAAATTTCTAAACCGATATTTTAGTATTTATGTTCAATCTTGCAACTTAGCTTATGATCTTGCTATATTCTCCTTAGGGTCGATTTCATGGCATATTTGAAAGCCGTAAAGCATGTTATCATGGCAAGCATGTTATTCGAATTGAGTAGGCAAGTAGGCAAGCAATCTCGTGTTTGTTTCGTGGCGCGACTTCTTACCAACATAGAGTCATAGACGCACTCGTCCTTGCACCGACGCAAGGTGAATACGTCCCATTTCTTTTCTGTCATGTTATAAGTGCTCTCTATGCAAGATTTATGTATGCAGGACACATACGTGCCTGCACTTTCAACCCATCGTTTCTTAACTATATAAAGGTCGTTGCGTATCCGCGCCAGAATGGACTAAAGGTTTCTCTTTTCTTTTCTTTCTTTTCTTTTTTTATCTTTCTCAAATTGGGTAGCCCGCGCTTCACGGGTTGGGTTGCTATCCCAAACAACCGAAGACATACCATATGCATACCATCTTTTGCGACTTTTCACATCTATAACCGGTTGCTAGTCGTCTTACAGATGTGCGCCCCTCAAATATTATATCCCTCCTAGGCCGAACGGTCCCGGTGCCCCGGCGCACCCGTTCGAAGGGAACATTCCCGTGCACGGGAGATTATCTCAATTTTCTCAAGTCCATTCGACCATGTAATGCACTATTATTCAAACAACCAAACATAGTCTTAAGTCCGAGATTCAGACTTTATCATCTCGTATTTCTTCCATTAACTTTCTATGTTCTTATATTTCATACTTCGTTTCAATGTTCAATGGCATCATGCCTCAACTCAATGTTCGTCAACCGAACGATCCAAAGGTCCTGAACATTTTCGAGGCATCATGTCATATCTGACATTTCCGTCACATTCATGCCACAACTGTACTCTTTCGCAACGAAGCCATCTTTTATGATTTCGTGCACATACGCACGTTTTGACACATTTATCATCTTTTCCTTCGCGTCGTGCACTTGATGCACGCATCGGAGCCGTATTTTCATGTTCTATGCCTTAGTGTTCAATGTACATGGCTCGTGCACTAGGGCACTCGTTTATATTGTCTTTCAATGTGCTAGTCTTTCTAACTCGTGCGCGAAGACACGGAATGGCTCGTGCACGAAGGCACTCGCCGAATACAGTTATCCCATGTTCTTGTGGCTTGCGCACCGAGGCGCTCGTCTTTGCGATATCCAATGTTCCATAGCGACTCGTGCATTTGATGCACGTTTTATTTCAATTGTTCTAACTAGTGTTCGACACACACTATGATTTATCTTCCGATCGGACCACGTCCGTGGCGTCGATAGGTTAACTTAGCATACAATGATACATTCTTACTTAGGCATGAAGGAGTAAAAAGAAGAGTCAGTCCTCCCACCTTAAACCGATACGTCTTGTTGTTTGTCGAGCCGATGCGGCTCGATTTCATAACTTTGTTGCACGGCTAAATCTTCTGACTTAGCCATTCGAGCACTTCTTGTTTCATTGAACTACTCGATCGATTCCGGCCTACCTTATCTAAGTCCCAGTCCGTTGCGAGGCGGTGATTTTGGTTTTGCGGACCCGTTGCGAATGAGGCAAAATGTCGACCTCTAATATTTCAGCGTAAACGGATAGCTTGCACATGAAACCAACTAAAATCAATACTTGCATCGATTCGGACTTGCGCCTGGGTAGATTCGATTTCTTAGAATCTTCGAGCCGACTCAACGCACTTATCCTTCGGGGCAATGCAGCGTTTCGCATCGATTCAACTTGATGCATTTCTTTGGGACAATGCAACTCTTCGCATCGACTTAGTTTGATGCATTGCTCGGGACAACGTAACTCTCGTATCGATTTGCATCGATACATTTCATTCGGTCAACGCGACTCTTTGAGTCAACGTCTCAGCGTAATGCGCCGTGCGGAGCGGGGCATTACACTAAACCCCTACCCTCAAACCAAGCATGGTTCCCTCACTTAACTTTCCCTCACTTAACTCTCTTAACCCTCAATCCAAGCAGACCCTAAAGGATGTGCGTCTTTGATGAATTTTACACGGACGTCAGTAACATTACAGCTCAAACATGTGCAGTGGAGAGTGCTAGTTCTCATGGAGGGCGTTAATAAGACCAAGGCTAGACCCAACTGAATCTGGACAAGGCGCAAAGAGACTCAACAATCCTTGTCACTAGCAAAGGAAATGGCCCTTAATATAATTAGACAGTAAAAAAATCATGTACCCGTCAATAAGGAATATGGGATGAAGCTTTCTTCTTGTTATTATTGTATTAGAAATCATCTATGTTGTACGAGGAAGCACACAAATGATATGCACACGGCATCATCTTTGGCGTGTCCTAGTGTATTTTGGTGTCTGTGTTGTCTCAGATACATGTCCGATATGATACGCCACAGACGACACCAATTTTTGGAGTGCCCTTGCTTCTTAGGAAATCATGTTATGTTTTACTCGACGAAAATCTTTATGACCTTTATTGACTGACTAATTATTTTCTAAATACCTACTTTTTTAGTTATAAGGTTGGAAAGCAGATTGAACTCTTTAATCAACAATACACCAACTGGTATACTTGTTTCGTAGACCAATGAAAGCTCAATTGGTAAGATGTCTCTCTAAGTCTCTATAGATCAGAAAATATGAGGCCTCAAAAAATACAAAAGGTTCCCATTGACAAGTATTGGAAATAGACCTCTAAGCATACTTAGCTATAACATAAATTGCATTGTGTAGATATCCATGGTGGCCTTTCATTTTTTGTTGTGCACAATATGGATGCAAAATATTTAGGAGGGTATACTTTTTTGTTTTCTGGTACTTAAATCTCTTTCACGTAGCGACTCGTAATCTTGTTAAAGGATGTGCGTGCGTGTGTGTGTGTGGAAGGGGGGGGGTTCAAGTTAACCAGGAGCTCAGAAACTCATTGTCAGAGTCAGAACCACAATGATTTGAGATAGAACACAACGATTGCAAAATGTATGCGTGTGATTATGAAACTTCACCCATACTGTGTCTCCAAGTTGTTGTTTAGAGATAAATTACCATTCTTGTTACAAACTCATTCGACATATCGAAAACAATGAATTAAATTATATGATAACAAGCTTAAATTAATATATTTGATTTATATATTTATATTTGAGATAATGTTACTACATTATCTGTTTTATCAAACTTATCATAATATCAATCTGTTAGCATCAATCCAAGAGATTATTAAGGGTCTCGAGCTTGGTCTGGAGTAGGCTTGGTAATGGTAAAGGTTAACCTGTTAGCTGGATCTGATTTTTTAAGCAAAAGTAAGGTTTGCATCTTACAAAGAGAATCTGAATAGATTTCGGGTCGGGTTCAGGTACAAAATGTGAAATCTGAGATATTTTTGGATGTTACAGACAGGAATCATGGAACCCTTCGGCCGGTAGGTTTGCATCTTACAAAGAGAATCTGAATAGATTTCGGGTCGGGTTCAGGTACAAAATGTGAAATCTGGTGCGGCGATGGCGGGACAACGGTGAAGACGGTGGTCGGTTGGAAGAAGAAGGTGAAGAAGGAAGAGGATGATCCTGGAGGGGGATGAAAGTAACAGGGGCTGAGTGGTTATAAGAATCCTACTATTTTAGGTTGTAATTTTGGTGTAAAATGAATGTAATACGGAAAAAAAAAATCCTTAATCCTCCTGGTTATCATATCAAAATCGACTAGGTGTAGATTTGGAAATCACATTTTATATTCACACAATTGCTAGCACTGGATTTCATAACTTTAGCCTATGATTGGAAAGTCACGAATCACGATTGACTACCCCCCATAAACTGATTTTCTCCATTTAGATTTTATATATATTTTAGTGAAGTGTGGAAAGTCTACAGCCATATAATCGTGTCCTATGGTTATATTGTACACTAAATATTATAGTTGACAGTCTTGGGTATTCCTCTTCATTGTTTCAAATCTATTTAGAGAATCTGAATATATTTCGGGTTCAGGTACAAAATATGAAATCTGAGATATTTTTGGATGTTACATACAGAAATCATGGAACCCAAATGAATTTCGGCCGGTAGGTTTGGGTTTAGAATAAGAAACCCTAATATTCCTGGGTCGGGTTCGGAGGAATATGATAGGGAGGAGAGGAAGGTGAAGGAAAAAGGGGGAGGATAGGAAGGAGAATGAAAAGGGGCGGAGAGGTGATGGCGGTGGATAGGACGATGCCAGATGGCACAACTAGGCGGTTAGTTCAGTGATAGGAGGTGGTGACCTCTGGTGCAGCGATGACGGGGCAACGATGATGACGGTGGTTGGTTGGAAGAAGAAGGTGAATAAGGAAGAGGATGATCCTGGAGGGGGGTGAAGGTAACAGGGGCTGAGTGGTTATAAGAATCCTACTATTTTATGTTGTAATTTTGGTGTAAAATGAATGTAATAAGGAAATGTGGTTCAAAATCCTTGATCCTCTTGGTTATCATATCGAAAACGACTAGGTGTAGATTTGGAAATCACATTTCATATTCACACAATTGCTAACACTGAATTTCATATCCTGTGATTTGGAAATCACGAATCACGATTGACTAACCCCCACAAACTGATTTTCTCCATTTAGATTTTAGATATATTTTAGTGAAGTGTGGAAAGTCTACATCCATATAATCGTGTCCTATGGTTATTTTGTACACTAAATATTATAGTTGACAGTCTTGGGTATTCCTCTTCATTGTTTAAAATCTTTTAATGGAGGCTAATTCTTCTTTCATTACTCCAATGATTTTTTTAGTTTCACATTATTCTCATTTGTTTTTCAGACCATCATTTTTTTTCTTCTTTCATTGGCATTGAGAGAGATTATTTGGAATGTTCTCATTTGATCTTTGAAAACTTTAAAATCAGTACACAGGCTGGGTCTCATCCGGTAACATCTATTGCATGGCTCCCTATGTTACGGTTGCTGCTAACTGTTTCGAAGGATGGTGCACTTCAAGTGTGGAAGACGCGTGTGATGATCAATCCAAATAAACAGCCTATGCAAGCAGCTTTTTTCGAGAATGCAGGTCCTCTCTTTCTTCTATAGCTTAATAATATGGTGTAATGAAATAAATATTATTTCTTTATGAAGGTATTATTCACTCATTTCCTAAGATTGATTATCGTGTCTCATTCTTCAATTTATGCCCACTGGTTTGGTTTAGATTCCTTGTTTCCAATGATTTCTATCATTTTATATCATATGTTGAACCTTTACTGTTTATAAGGTGGGTTCCTATCTATCATAATTGATTACTTGAGGAATGTAATGTTTAATAATCTGTCTACAATGGTTTTAAAAACAAACAAGTGAAACCCACTGACCCTTTTGCTACAAGTCCCTTGTTATATGTAATCCTATTTGTTTATGATATACTCTTTTCTATCTTTAATGGAGGTTCCATGGGGTGTCAATTAAACATAGGAGTGTCATTATCATCGATCACTTACATACTCCTTTGTGATAAAACAAGCTCCATTGTCTCCTATATTTATACTAAAATCAATGGAGTATTTTGAAATATAAGAAGTTGCATTAGAAAATATCTCTACCATTTAAGAAACAAATGATTGCCATCGTCTAGTCTGTTACGGCCAGGTTCCTCAGAATCGATCATTCTCGCATGGACGTGATGTCGTACGAGCCTAAGTTGCGCTCGCACAAGACGAATACCGAAACGGCCGATTGAGCAGCTAAATGACAGAGTCGCACAAAAGTCCCAAGCCGTAAAGTTGAATAACACAATGATAGGTACAAAATGGTTCTCTTTATTGATATTGAATAGAAGATTACAAGGGCGCGAGGTGAAGATTACAATCACTCAAACTCTCTCATCTCTCAATTACAATAGATCATGTCCTGAGGCTTACACCTTGAAGAAGAATACAGTAGGTGATTTCTATACATTATGTTCCGTATAGGTGAAGACTTTACCGCGGACGCACGCTTCGAATCGCTAAGGAACTCCATGCCTTGACGCGTCCAAGCGAACTCCGTACCGAACGAGCTATTCCTTGCATCCTGCAAGCAAACTGGTGGGTATCAGTACATAAAAATGCACTTGTGGGGATGCCTCTCGTCCACCCATACAAAACCAACACGTTATTTTAGTGAGTGCACACAACATTAGGTAGTCTTTCTATCTTGCCTTATGATCAGTTTCATGGCATATACCAATACAACCTACTTCTGACTCAAGATCGTAACCATGTTATGCACTAGCATTAAACTTATACTTACCGTCCAGCCTTCCCTGTTCATCGCAGCAATACAGTTTATAACGTAGAAATCTAGTGCCAAGCTACTAAACCATACCGTCACATATTGTGCCAAAGCACGTGTCTCTGCTGAAGCTAAATCTTAGGCTCAATAGTTACGTTGCGTGTCGTGCATCCCTTTCCTTACTCAACTCACGACTTGCACACCGATTGTCGCTAGCACGCCAACTTAAATCTATATGAGGGTCTCTGGCATGACAAGCAATCTGCGGACCATATGGCGTACGAGATCAGTTCGAGTGTGAGGCTTAAACTCTACCAAAGGTCCCGTAGTCGGTATTGTGACGCACTCTTCAGTACCGGTCGCACCCCCGCTGAAGGACGCACAATACCCAGTTCCTCCCTAGGTCGAATCGATCCCAGTGTCCCGACGATCGTTCGAGGAACAAGTTGTCTAATGACCATGCAAGTCTCTACTCAACTTACCATACTTCTAAAACCATTCCTCATCTCTACTTTCCATCTCTATGCAGCTCCTGAACCAACGACTGTCTCGACGATCAGCGGTCCTGAGAATTTTTCATGTTTTCATATTTTTTCATCTAAACTCAGGAACAACTATTTGATAGTCCTCTTGCCAAATTGAACAAACAGTATTCCACGAAGTACCCCAAACAGTGTTATACTCTATATGACAAGCATTAAAACTGCGGGAGCGTGTATGCTATGATAAACATTGAAACTGTGGAAACGTGTATGCTATGACAAACATTGAAACTGTGAGAACGTATATACTATGACATTAAGTCGATAGTCTGTGGGACAATATAAGAAAACTCTACTTTACGTAAGCCGTGAAATAGATAGGGCAGAGTGCTAATTTGAATACACGATGTGAAGTACTATCAATTGCATCCAGTTATCATTCCGTGTTCTATACAATGTGATACACGATGAAATTATTCTCTTCATTATGTGGGTTCAACTCTTTTATTAGCATGCAACAAGCCTATTGACTTAGAACAAACATGACATCAATTTATTAAGTGTGAAGGTAAGGCATAGACGAGTTCATCAAAGCCACCCACCTGAACGAGGACTTACCTCGACCGAGCGAGACTCCAAACAAGTCGTTGCATAGCCAAGTCTGAACGACGTTTTTGCCAACGATTCATCATGTTGAACTGAGCGGAGCAGGGCACTACATAGTCCAAATACAATTTGGAGTCGGCTATTTGAATCCTTTTTGTTGCATTCAATTCTATTAAGAGCCATGTCCTTATAACATTAACAAATGACATCCTACTTTACCATTTCAATCCAAGTTTGTTTAGGCCTACCGGTACTTCCTTCGTTCGGGATATCGTTCATACCGGCTGGTATATTGTCCATTATACTATTTTTGAAGTACCTATACAATATGACTGTTAGGTATGAAAATAATTGGCCAGGACATATCGGTGCTATCCAGTTAAACTGGCTGATATATCGGCCTATTTGGCTGATATAACAGCCAACTGATTGAATATCAGCCTAAGTCGATATGAGTTTGATCATGCTGGTTTAAATCCGGGTACATAAAAACTGTTTTACGATATGTATGTTTCGTTAGTGTTTAGTGTACTAGAATAGGTATGTGCTGATAGGGCCTTGTTCTAGATTACACTAAAAACTAATTCTATTACATTTGTATTAATACTCTGAAAAGTTTTCATACATGTCATATACAAAGTGAATTATTATCGTATACCATTATAAGGTCATCTCTTGATATGTTCGGTTGTCCGGTATCTGGTTTCCAGTATGGTGAACACCCCTCCCCTCCCAAAGCTGCTCTAGCTAATTGTCCACCCTTTCCAAGTGTGATTTCTATGTTATGTATGGCCGTGCCTAAGGGCACCCCAAAAAAAAAAAAAACCCGATATGGATCCGGTATCTGGTATGAGGAACCTTGGATACTTCTAACAGGTCTTTTAAGTAATAGATTATTGCTCCTAAGAGGGGCATTTATTGGTATTCTCTGTACATCTCCAAACCACTTGATACCATTTTCTCGTCTTGTCCTCCATTGTCGTTACCTACATCTTCTCATGCATACTCTCATTTCTTATCCTTTCTTTCAACCTATTGTCACTCATCCATCTTTGCATGCTCGGCTGTCTTGTTATTTCTTTTTCAACTTCTAGGGTATCTTGTGATCATAAGGCGCACTGTAAGAGCAATAGAAAAATATTTGGAAAACTGTCTTGTTTATTGCCTAAAAGCTCTAGAAATTGGATTTTGTACTTTTTTCCTTGCACAATTATTGGGTATTATCCCAACATCTTTTCCCAAGGAGGTGATGATATCTTTCTTCCCAGTAGAATTCCTACAAAAAAGGAGGAATAACCTTTTCAAGTACTCCAAACAGAAGACAAAGAACAGGGTATAACTTATGTTTCCCCTTAAAACTTTTCTAGTAATTTTCTTTTTCTATAATTTTCCTTGCGAGGAAATGATTCTAACTGTTTGGCCAAGCCAACTAATACTTGGGCTTGGTTAGCAGTTTCGTCTGGACTTGGTAATGTTAAGAGAGATTTTCATTTGGCCACGTTTGGTTCGCATCATTGGAGCTTTGGGAAAGGAAAGTGATTCCTTTCCTTTGTTTGGATGCCAAAGGAAATGAGGAGGAAAGGAATTTGATTCCCAAGAGGAAGGAAAATAGGGGGGAAATGGTTCCTCCCACCAACTCAAGGATTCATTTCCCCCCTCTAAGGATTCACTTTCCCTCCCAATTTTCTTTGATTTTCCAAACATCGGAAAGAAAATTGATTGGAATTGTAATTTCCCAAAGGAAAGGAAATATCAAAGAATCAATTTCCTTTCCTTTCATTTCCGCGAACCAAACGAGGCCTTTCAGTTAGATCCCTGATAAACTTGCTAAAATAATATTGTCAATTATCATTTGTTGAGTGTTATGAACAGCAATAATGGAGCGGCAAGGTGGGCTCTATGTTATCTAATGCTCTCTCGCTATTTACCACTATATTGGTGTGACCTATTTTGCATCAACAGATCAACTTGTACATACTGCACAATAGTATCAAAAAAATAACACAAAAGGAAAGAAAATAGATATCCTTGTATATCTGTGAGAATGCTTCATTTTGACAATTAATTGATTTATTATTATTTTTAAATTGTCGTTTGGTTGATATCTTTGTTGAGCTTCATCTTGTAAGACCCAAATATCTGGGAACGCCACTTTTCGTTATCCATATTGGGAACCCGCTACGGTTTTGTTGGCAGTATCCGAACACGGTCCTTAGGGTGTAGTGGGAACCTGGGCAAGTATGATGCCTCTACAAAACTACGTTATTCACATGTTAGTTGGAAGAGCATCGAAATTTTACTCCACACATTTGGTTTTTAGTTGCTTTAGGACTTTCTTCTTCATGTTTTCTGCTTCTAGTTCCAATTTTAGCATATAACATCACCTCACACTAGTATCCCAAACTGTATAGCTTACAAACATCTCATACTGCATCACCTTTTATAAGTTCCAGAAGCGAGTGTATTGCTGTAATTGTGAATGACAAAAATATAGATCTGCAAGCATAGGACAGCCAGTTGCCAAAGCTACGTTCAGCCCTTGTGACATCTTTGTTATTGAATGTTTGTTTATCAATCAATTTATATTGTAGTCTCTTACAGTCTTACCGCTCTTTCCCTTCTGATTCTAAGTTTGTTCTGGTACTTTACTTTGAACTACAACCATGATATACTTTTTTTTTGGTATATCAGTTCATCTTTTGTTTAAACTTTAAAGTTATATAGTGTTCTTTTTTATTTATCTTATCTAGATTGTTCTTTGAAACTTGTTTGCAGCAATTGAAAGCATCGACATCACTCAAGTTTTATCTCTTCAGGATGGGGAAGCTGTTTATCCCCTGCCACGGATTAAAAGTTTGGCAGTTCACCCGAAACTAAATTTAGCAGCATTATTGTTTGCAGTTAAGTGTGCATTACCTTTAAAATCTTTGTTTGAGGCTCAAGGTTTAGTCTACTAAATGACTCTTGGAGCTCTGACTTATCTATGAATCAGGATATGGCAGGCGGGGAGAATGTGAAAAACAGGGCTGCATACACAAGGGAAGGAAGGAAACAACTTTTTGCAGTTCTTCAAAGTGCAAGGGGCTCAACAGGTGAAAATCTTGTTACTTTGAGTTTTGAATATTGAGTCAATATAGTTATTCTGATGCATCCTTTTGTAGCCTTATTCGCCTTCAATAATTCTTTATAATCATGAACCCTTCTGAATATCCTCCTCTGCAACATGGAAGGATCCTCTTGTATGTCACATTACTTTAGTAAGCTATAATATTCAAGAAATCAACTGCCTCATAATACTACAAGCTTGATATAGTCAATTTTTATTTGAAGAGGAAGTGAAAATTGGAGGTAGTTTATGTAATTTAGGCCAAGTGTTAACTGGGTGAAAGGTAAGAGTCAAAACTAGTATATCCTCTCCTAGACATTTGTTTCTCTTATTGCTCTTTAGAGATGGAGATGATTGCTGTCAGCAGCATTAAAAATATTACATAAAAACAGATGATAAACACTCTAAGTTGAATACTTTCTTCTTGAAATAAGCAGCGTATGCAAATGTTTACTTTTAGGTTGTATTTCCAGAAAATCTGATAATTTATTATTAGTTTTTATTTCATTTTATCGACCCATCTCCCTTCTGAAATAAATGCCCAAGGACAAGAAATGCTAGTTCAAAGAGTGCAGAAGCTAGTATGTATATCATCTTTAGAAATGGATCTTTGGTGCGAATATCATTAGAAAAATTAGGTGAAAACTGGACAACTGAACTATGTGGCCGAATACTTTCTTCTTACAGGTTACAACAAGTTGGCATACAATACCTACAGGCAAATATAAAGTTCCACTCAAACAGACACATGTGAACATACTTCAAAGTTAGTTATATGTGATTTATTTTTAAAATTCCATCTGTCTTATCAATAGTGTAGTTTGTTAAAAGGCTTCTGCCATGGGTCATTGTTTCAACTCTGTAAATCTTATACTTTTATAAGAGCTTTAAAAACATTGTGAGATATTTGGTCTTCTGTGGTATTCCTTCTCTCATATTTACCTACGTGCTTCTTCATGGGACGAATACATGCATTTGATCATAATTTGAATGTTTGGCTGCTGCGTTGTGTTTCTGCATCTACCTTTTGCATGGTTGGTCACCAATGCTTCCCCTGTGAACGAAGCAAAATATATAAAATTTGCTGCTATATTTCATACTGATGTTTTATAATACTTCTGATGGCCTGCAGCTGCGGTGTTGAAAGAAAAACTTTCAGCCTTAGGTTCATCAGGAATTCTGGCAGACCATCAACTACAGACGCAGTTGCAAGAACATCATTTGAAAGGGTAAGTTGTTATAGTTGTTGGGTAATTATCTTATTGTTGACTGATGCATAGAGCCTGGTAACTAATGGATGAATAGTCAACTGCTTGATTTGATTAATTGAGTGACAATGAAGCAGAATTTCAAGTGGCCTGATTAATTAATAAAAGCCCTTGGACTGAGTGCGAAGGAACCTCTTAATGAAACATTGTGCATATATTTTAGATATCAGGAGTTTGAGTTGGCCACTACACCATAATTAACTTTGAAGTTGGGTGAGCATTGAGGGTTAAATAATTATATTATTTTAGATGCGAGGAGTTTGACGTTGGCCTCCCAGGCATAAACCTACTTGATACTCAACAGTACCAGTATCTTATCTTAATCTTTGCTCAATTATGCTTTTTCGTAGTTTCATTGTGCAACTCACAGCTTGATTCCGCAATGTTAGGGTAAGTCTGCATCTCTCCCTTATTTTTATAAGATTTAGCCATTCATCAATTCCTGAATTCTCTGATCATCCAAATGAGGCCTTAATATTCCCCCTTCTTTGTGTGCATTAATCTTGCTACATTTTTAAGCAATAAATGTACCCATTTTTCATGGTATTTTGATTGTTTTCTGTGTTCTCATGTTTACAATATTACTTAGATGAGCATCATTTATTTGGGGATTTCCTTATCCACCATATGTAATGTTTAACAGTCAGTTACAAAATTATTTTTCAATGTCTGTGTTTAGCAGCTTGCAACAATAATGGTAACTCTTTTCTTTATGGCAGCCAAAGTCAGCTCACTATTGCAGATATTGCACGGAAGGCATTTCTTCACAGTGTATGAAATTCTCTCCTTTTTCTGTTATCACTATGTATGACATTGATAGTATAGGTAAATTTATTGTTTGCATATGATGACTGAATAGCTTACATTATCGATGAGCTTATGCTACGGCCCATGTATACGACAACAAGATCATTAGGTAGAATTTACCCATTAGCTGAAGTTGACTATGGTGCAATATTCTAAAAAGAAGGCTCCACCAAAGGGTTTTGCACATTGTAGCCACACGTCTGTCTGTGTGAGGTCGATCGTTTTGCTGATTTTTCCAAACATTTCTAGCATTATGCCAACTTATAGTTGGGGGCGGGGGCAGATCGAGGGGCTAGCCAAAATTAAATGAGTACGTAGACAAATTAAGTAGATTTGTAAAGAGGTGATGAAATAATCTAAACCAAAGTCTCTAAATGCTACTGACGCGGAAACAACAATCAATGCAAAGTACTCTAGCTCAGCTATTTTTTTTTTCAACTGATACCTTATATGTTTACTGCATCTATGCTATCATAATTGCTCAGTCTTACAGTGTGCAAGAATATGGCCACAAGATCTTCTGCCACAGAGATATATTGAAATGGTTATGTTTACTTCTAGATTCGAGCCAACTATTACAACGACAGCAAAAATGCCTTTATCCCAAGTTTTGGTCGGCTGCAGAAATCATTTTCTTCCACCAACCTCTGTTGAGGGCCGTCTTCTCTAACACCAACAAAAATCATATCCTTATTTATGATTTCAATCCATGTTCTTTTGGGCCTACCTCCCTAGTCCTAGTGTCTCATTTAATTACTATCTTATCACACCTTGTCGGTACCACTCCAACTTCCCATTAATACATTCATTTCTTATCCAATCTTTTGATGTATTGCTGTCCGTCCATCTTAGCATTCTCGTTTCAATTACGTTAGTTTTTTTGGACATGTTTCTTAATTGCCCATCACACGGATCCGTTATGCTTTATAGGTGTCTTATATAAATTTTCTTTTAACCTCTCAATGGGATCCTACAATCATAAGGCACTCCAGAAGTACTCCTCTATTTCAACCATTATGTTTTGATTCTGTGCACGACATTCTTCTCAATCTCTCCATCACGATGAATGATTTATTCTAAATACCAAAAACTATCACTCCTAGGTATCTCTTGCCCATCTATACATACTCCTCCCGTATTTCTATTTGGCTTATGGCTGAAGTTACATTTCATATACTTTGTTTTAGTCCTAGAAGTTTTAAGACCCTTAGATTCCAATCATTCCCTCCATATTTCTATCTTAGAATCATAAAGCAAAGTTTTCGCTGATGGTATACTTAGTGTAAGCGACCTCTAAGATAAGATCACATCTTTGGAATAAAATCCAGTTGGAAAAGGAAATCCAATAAGAGATGTCCTAGCTCGTCTGAAGCTAGGTTTGCCTCAATTGCTTCTCTTGTCATGAGCTCTACCCCACTCCGACCATCAAGAAGTGGTTATTTCTCTCGCGTAATTTCGTCCGCTGGTGGCACTTCCGTGTCGGAGGAGATTCGAACCCATGATACAATTTGTTTGTATGTCGATTTAGCAAACCAATGCCATAAGCTACTCTGTCATACCCTTAGAAGCCAAAAACTCCTAGAATGTCAACGAATCACATTAAGAACCTCGATTCGCCGGTTCTTACTTGGGAGCTTGTTGGGAGCTCGCTTTTTCGATGATGGAAGCTCGTTTTTCCGGCGACGGGAGCGCGTTTCTCCGACGACATGAGCACTTCCCATAATATGACCATAATTTTAAAAGAAGACATAAATTTTGGAAAGAAAGTTAGAATATTTTGAATACACGTTTATCAAAGTACTAAAAAACTAAAGATTATTTATCTTGACATCATAAAAAATCAACAAGCGAATGATCTCTTTGTAACTTTGAACTGAACTTTATAAATTCTAATAAATATTAAGATATTTATAAATTTTGATAACAGTAATTAATATACACATTTTTTTTATTAGTGCACGTTCCCATCACACTCCCAACTTTAGACTCTTCTAAGTAATCGCGTTCCCCTGCTCCCGCTCCCGCTCCCGCTTCTGGCTTCTAAGGTCATGCCTCCAAGTTGTTGACTGGAATTGGATGTGCCAGGAAAAAGCAAGAAAAGAGAAGATCGAAGAATCCATGTGTTGAGTGTGTATTGGCCCAAGTCTTATTGTCGATATTATTTCTAAGACAATTTCCACAATAAAATATTTTCTATCCGCATTTTTATGCGTACCAATAATATATCTATTTTTCTATATAATCATCAATGGCTAGGCTTATTAATTCATAAAGCGGTTCGAGTTTAGGCGTATTTACATTATATGGAATTTGTGGTCCTCATTTATTTGTAATGTTGATTCAGAAATATCTGAGTTCCTACTATCCTCATTATTTATATAATCATATGATAAAAGATCATATTCGTAGTATTTTTTCCCCATTTTCTTTGACTAATCAATGACTGTATAGGATTTTTTTACATAAGAATTTAATTGGTTTTTTTCTTGTATATAAATCCAATTTCGTTGATTTTTTTTTCTTTGAAGTGTATGACGTTGGTTGATCCTATTTTGCCATTTTTCTGGGACTAAAGGAGACCACTTGGTATGAGAGAGATTCTATTGAAATGCGCCTCTAACCAATTTTCCATTTATTCTTCTTAGTCTTAATTTTCTTATGCCTTGGTTTGCTATCTCCTCTTCCTGAATATCATCGGCAAGCATCATACACCATGTTACATCTTCCTGAATATGTCTAATAATTTCATCCATAACTACCACAAAGGCAAGGACTTAACTTTGATATGTAATAGGAAATGGTTTGTTATCTCCTCCAATGGTTTGCACAGTCGGATTCAAGCCAACTATTGATGCAAATAGGAAATTTTTGTTGCATATGTGCTGCATCATAAATGTATTAACTATCAAGACTGTTCTGTTTTATGCTGAGAGTTTTCCCAGTTCATGCAGCTCAAATATCAAATGCCTATGGCATGTTTGGTGGATATTTTACTTGGTCACTTAAAGTGTGTTAAAGTTAGATAGTCATTTAGCTTGAACAAACTAAAATTAGGTACACGTAGATATACGTGTTATATTCTTGTGTATACCATTTTCCACATATCCTTGTACTTGAAGACGTCCTACAACTATTCTTGATGGATTTCTTGATTTAATTTTCAGCTTTATAAGTACTGAGTTGATCCGGATTTCTTGATTTAATTTTCAGTTTTATATGTTCGGAATTGATTTGTTTGTCTTCATTTGCATATACTTAACTTATGTAGCACTTCATGGAGGGGCATGCCAAAAGTGGCCCAATATCTCGCTTACCTCTTATTATGATCTCAGATGCTAACCATCTCCTAAGAGATGTTCCTGTATGTCAGGTATCTTGCGGAGTCTTTTTATGAGTATCATTTTCATTTTACTACTTTATAAAATTGATACTTCATTCATTTACTGAATTCGGTGCAACTCTGCCAGCCATTTCATTTGGAGCTGAATTTCTTCAATAAAGAGAATCGTGTTCTTCATTATCCTGTCAGAGCTTTTTATCTTGATGGTTTCAACCTAATGGCTTATAATCTCTCTTCGGGGGCAGATAATTTGTATAAGAAGCTTTACTCTACGGTAATATGTTATTCACTTGTATTTTTTTTCCATATGGAAGACCATCACTAAGGAATGCCAGCATTTTATTGTTTAGACTCATCCATAATTTTCCTACAGATTCCTGGAAATGTTGAATGCCTTCCCAGAAATATGCTTTACAGTTCAAAGCAACACTTGTTTCTAGTTGTGTTTGAACTAAGTGGTGTCAATGGTGTTGTGCATGAAGTTGTTCTATACTGGGAACAGACAGACCAACAATCTGTTAACAACAAGGGAAGCTCATTAAAAGGTTTGATTGTCTTTCTTGATTTCCGACCTCTCTCTCTCTGTGTGTATGTGTGTCGGAATGTGATATAATTTTTTCTGTTTATAGGTCGAGATGCAGCAATTATGGGCCCTAATGAAAATCAGTATGCCATACTGGATGAAGATAGAACTGGTCTTTCTTTGCATTTTTTGCCAGGGGTGGTCTCCCAAGAAGCTGAAAATAATGGAGCACTAGATGCAAATTCGTTTGCTGACACCAAAGCTGCTCCGGATCGAGGTCCTCTCCAGTTTCTTTTTGAGACAGAAGTCGATCGCATATTTTCTACTCCATTAGGTAAATGAATTAGAATGTATAAGTGTAGTGGAACAACAAAAGTGTGCTACTGAAATGTCTCTAATGCGATTGCTCCCTGTTATTGCAGAATCAACCATTCTTTATGCTATTTCTGCGAAGCATATTGGTTTGGCCAAGCTGCTTCAGGGATACCGTCTTTCAACCGATGATGGACAATATATTTCAACAAAAACTGATGGAAAAAAGTTTATCAAGTTGAAACCAAATGAGATTGTTCTCCAGGTACTTGATCCACGTCATTTGTTGCCAGTGTCTTTATTTCATTTTCTCCTTTCTTTTTAATTTTGATTGTGTCCTGATTCAGAATTTTATTATTTATCTCTTATAAATCTCTTAAATGGATGAAATAATAGGTAATTTACATGTCAATTTTGGTCGATGAAGCTTAGCTAAGCCTCAAGTGTCAGCTTAGGTGGTTCTGGATTCTCCATTCAATTTTAATTTCATAACTTTAAAACTAGTTAGTCATATTTGGAAATTCATGTTATAAAACTAGAAAATAAATTGAAACTTGCGATGTTTCACATAATATCAGATCATGAATAACTAATTGACTAATCAAACAGAGCCTATTTTTCACCTGCCACTTCTGACAAGATTGGCATCATTCTTGATTTCTGATTCTTAGGTTTATGATGCTCGTGGTTAGGCTAGGAATCTATCTCCTACTTGGATAGACACCCATCATGAATTTTGGTCTTCTTTTTGTTGAATTCTCTCAATTTTCAATTTGAAAAGTTCTGATGGTAAAGGCTCAAATGAGGATGACACCAATTATGTTACATATTTTTCTCCCACTGCAACATATATATCACATCGGTTTGTTTCAACTAATAGTTATGATTGATGATGCGCCAAAAGATGACACATCATATTCATCACAATGGCATGCATAATGTAGAAATGATTCATGTATCAGTTGCTCAATTTCAGACTCAATTTTTTCTTCACCAGAGTTGGTAATATATTGATGTCAAATAGTGTTCTAACATGGTGTACTCCTAAGTCCTAACACAGTCATTTTTGCTTGCCCTGTTATCTGGTCCTTGCTGGATTATGCTTACCTTGATTCGTATGTTGAGTGTTTGTGATTTTTTACTATTCCATTTCCACCATCTTCAGTTGAACATTATTTTATACCTTAGGCTTACACCTAGGGTACTGGATTTTCCTAGTATTTCCAAAAGGCTCCTGGGTGCTCCATAAGTAAACTAGTCATATTACATATGCATTATCAAGTTTCTTATAGACTAGGTTGCGTAGACACGGACATGGATTCAGGTGCATACACGTTATGGAGTCAACATACTGCATTTTAAAGAATTTTTTTGATACAAGTACGACACAGATATGGTATTTGTACACCTAAAACTAATCTATTTGCATATTTTCTACATTGGATCTTAATAATACTTATATTTAAGCATGTTCTGATCGGTAATTAGTTTCCAAAATATTGTTAAACATGTTTGCTACAAAGAAATGTTAGCTTTTCATATTGTTTAGGACGATCACACCTGCCAAATCATTTTGGGTTTTCATGAGACAAGTCTCCTAAATCTTCTATATTTAGAGTTAGGTACCCCAAGTCTTGCGAAAAAAATCCCTCCAACCCCCATGCAACGTGAGTTAAGAGTCCCCGCCGTCTCCATAAGCCAAAAACTAATCCAACCATTGGGTTTGTTGTATAAAATTACCATTTTATCCTTCCTCTTATTTTCCTTCCTCCACCATTAGCTTAAACAAACCCATAAACCTCCATTGTTCTTCCTCAAACATTAGCTCAAAATAATCCATAAACTTCCATTGTGTAGCATGGATTTAAGAGGAACCCATGAACCCAAAGAGGAATTATTCTGTACCTATGAACCCTTGCTAGCATGAACTCAAGAAGAACCCATGGTTTCATTATCTACAAGAGAGAACCATAACCCAAGAAAGAACCTTAAATATCCATGAACCCATTGCATTAGCTCGATCGAGAAGGATCCATAAACACATTTCTATTATGTGCTCACTAATAACCCATGAACTCATTATTTATCATGAGCTAAAGAGGAAGCCATAATTAGGAATAAGGAGGAGATGATGAAGACGAGGGCAAAATGGTCAAAAGAGAGGGAAATTTTGGGAGACTCTTAATTCGCGTTGTTTAGGATTTGGAGGCTTTTCCGTAATTTCTAAGATTTGGGGTACCTAACTCTAAATATGAAAGATTTAAGGAATTTATATAGTAAAAACTCGATCAATTTTCAACACAGGAAGCACGGACATCCAAAAACCGGTGTAGTGCATGAGTCCTCTTGTGTCAGACATGTATCTGTATCAGACACGAGATGGCAGATACTTGAAAATACACTATAACACATCAAAATCAATATCATGTTACCATGTACATGTCATGTCATGTCATGTCATGTTCATGTCTGCACTGTATACTTTCAACCATGTTTTGGGTCTATATGAAGCTTGGATATGGGGGAGCCATATTTGACATGAGTTTGGAGGAAGTATCAGGTTAGATAGGGATACATACACATATACGGTCCTATGAAGGAGTATCCATGCAACCTAGCTTATGAAACATAATTAGTGCATGTATATTGCCCTGAAGGATTAGTTTATGGTAGCCATGTAACTAACACTGAAACAGTTGGACAATTAAATTTTGATTTTTTTGGTTTAGTTTTATTGTATTGCTTTGTAGGGTAAGAAAAACGAAGTCTTTAATACTACCTATAAAGGCCTAAGTTAGGCGTATAGTCTATGTTTCTGCCAAGGTTGGTGGTATCTGTATCAGAATCTTGTGAGAATTGATACTGTTGGTATCGACGGTTTCGGCGTTCTTTGTTTCATATGCCAAAAGATAATAAGAAATTATTTAGGAAACGAAACGTACTTGAAAATACACTATAACACCAATACTAATGTCATGTCACCGTGTACATGTTGTGTCGTGTCATGTTTGTGTCTGCACAATATACTTTTAACCATATTTTGGGTCTATATGCAGCTTGGATATTGGGGAGCCATATTTGACATGAGTTTGGAGGAAGTTTCAGGTTGGATAGGGATACATACACAGATACAGTCCTATGGAGGAGTATCCATGCAACCTAGCTTATAAAACATATTTAGTGCATGTATGTTACCCTGAAAGATTAGTTTATGATAACCATGTAACTAACACTGAAACAGTTGACATTTAATTATTTTTTTAGGTTACTTTTATTGTTGCCATGTTGTATTGCTTTGTAGGGTAAAAAAAAATCCAAGTGTTTAATACTACCAGTAAAGGCCTAATTTAGACATATAGTCCGTTTCTGCCAAATTTCTAGTATCTGTATCAGAATCTTGTGAGATTTGCTATCGTTGGTTTCGACAATTTCAGCATTCCTAGTTTCGGTGATCTTGGTTCATAAGCCAGAAGATAAATAAGAAACTATTTAGAAAACTAGACAAATATTTTACATATAGGCATAATCTTATGTATCATTTGTTGTTTCCATTTAATTTAGAATGGAATAATATTCAGCATCATTGAATTGTTCGAATTCTTCACTCACACTAGGTATTGTTGTTTATTTTACTTGCTTTTAGACAAAGTACCCACACAATATGTAGGTTTGGGTAGAATAATCTTAAGATGTTTTGAATCTATAGTATACACTAAAGATTCAACACATTTTTCATTTATAACCTACTAACTACCAGAGTCAGTTAAGGAATGCTGGGCATACTTAACATACACACTAACGGATAATAATAGGACCATGCATTTCTTTTGGATGAATTGTGTTTTGATGCTACGATCAACCTATGGGTCAGTAAGAGGCTAAATATAGATATTGTTACTGAGGGTTATTAAAACTCCTTTAAAAAGAAAATTTCTCAATACTTCTTTGAGGGTTTCCATGGAGAATAATACCAACGATGCTAAAGATAGTCCCAACTTTTGTACACTGTGTGTTTTAATTATCTTGCTATCATGGCCCGATATTTCTATGATTTGTTAGAATAGAATGTACTTCAGTTTCACGGTCAGCAGTTATGACAAGTAGAGTTAGCAATGGCATGTTATAACCCTTTTGATTGGATTCAGGTGGTTCTATAGTCTGTACGTAGGCGACTGAGAGGCCTTTTATTCGAGGTGAATTTACTGTTATTGGTTACTGTTAGGCAAGTTAGAGATCGGTTTGCAGTTTGAAAAGAAATTAATGATTATTAAACCTTTCACAGATTAAAGACTCTTCATTTTCATTTTTTAAACTTATGAAACTAGTCTCTTTATTTTGATTTTCTTCTCTCCTTTTTTTTTCCCTTCTAGTTTTCTTCTATTTGCTTGAAAGATTAAAATATGCCTCAGGTTCAAATTTCCTATGATTCCATTAAGTAGAGGTCCTTTGGCTATGTTGCACAGACACGGGAAAATGGTGCCCGTATCATGTTTGTGCCCGTATCTGTCCTCGTATTTGTGCAACGTTGGTGATTACACTGTAAATATTTGAAAATGCACGTATCTCGTACCTGCATCCTGTCCTTATCAGTATTTGTGTCCGTACTCGTGCAACATAGTCCTTTGGTTATTGTAGGTCGACCAGAGAAAGACCATGGTGCTTAATTGTGCTACAGAAATAATGTATATTAGGTCTTCAAAATATCATCCAGGAGAAATATTGTGGACGTAGTTTATTCATGGCCAAAGTAGAAGACCCAGAATCGAGGAGTCCTTAGGCTAACGGAAGCCATACTCCAAGTATAGATAAAATCTTCCTTCCGGTATCAAGAGTATGGAGGAAGTGAAGAGGATGATCTGGAGTCTTTTCATTGATTGGCAGCAAACAAGCCAAGCTTGTGCTGCAATTGACATGAAAGCCAAGCGTGATGACTGATGCTTTCTTATCCCCATTTCACAGTCCAGTTGTCTTCTCTTGCCAAATCTTTTATTGAGTTTGGTGCAAATGCGAAGCTGATTTCCATTAACGGAAGTACACTGGTGATACACATGCATCAGCAACAGATCAATGGCATTTTGATGGCACCTGTTACCATTAGTAGTTAAATTTTATAATACAAAGGCTTGCAAGTATGGGGCTACATCGCAGTCTTGATCTTTTGGAAAAATATCCCTGTATGCTCTGTATTGTTGATGCAATCTTGCATTGGAAGTGAGTTGATGAGATCTACGTCACAGGCTCGACTCTTTTGGAAAAATGTCCCTGCATGCTCTGCATTGTTGACGCAATCTTGTATTGGAAGCAAGTTGTTGAGATATGATTTCTAATTCAAAATTGGCATTCATATTATGATGGAAAAGGATATGGAATTACTTTTGAAATTTTTTTTTTGTACGTTTAATCATAGAATAACCATGAATTTTAGTCACAATGACTTGGATTCAGATCTGGCATTGTATGCTATGCAATCAAAATTTAAATATGTTGACTATTTTATGCTGTACTCTCTACAAGGGATTGTCAGTCTTATATCATATACTTGTTCTTTACAGGTTCACTGGCAAGAGACCCTTAGAGGCCATGTTGCTGGAATACTGACAACTCACAGAGTAATGATTGCATCTGCCGACCTTGACATACTGTCTTGCAGTTCAACCAAGTTTGACAAAGGACTTCCTTCAATATCCTTTTGTGCTTCTGTGTAGCATACTGTCTTTTAGGGCTGTTCTTTTTTTTTTTTAAGGTTATGCATAATTATTTGTAAGCCTTAACTCCTTTGCACTTTAGATCCCTTTTGTGGGTTGGGCCTGCACTTCTCTTTTCAACCGCTACTGCAGTTAGCATTCTTGGATGGGATAGTAGAGTCCGGACTGTGCTTTCTATAAGCATGCCTTGCTCAGGTATGCTTCTTTAAGTTTTATGTAGCTGCACATACAGATGTTCTTATGTAGTCCATTAACACTCAAACAGATTTATCTAGGAATGGTTCTCCTCTATCATATTTTTCTCTGCATTGCTTTCATAGAACCCCATCTAAGCATTCTTTTGCCCGCAGTATTGGTTGGTGCCCTGAATGATCGCTTATTGCTCGTAAATCCAACTGAGATAAATCCCACACAGAAAAAAGGAATTGAGGTAAGAAGCTGTCTCGTAGGCCTTCTTGAGCCTCTCCTCATTGGATTTGCAACCATGCAGCAACACTTTGAGCAGAAGATCAATCTTTCAGAAGTATTATACCAGATAACTTCAAGGTGTTATTCTACTTTTAGACAACTATTCTCTTATCAGTCAAGCAGTTTATGTCTGTAACTTATTGATATTCGAACTTTTACCATAAATAGTTTCACTCATTTGCAACTCCTGGGTTTTTCTACATTTTCTTGTGTGAAGGTTTGATAGTTTACGCATTACTCCGAGGTCTTTAGATATACTAGCTAAAGGCTCCCCTGTATGCGGGGACCTTGCTGTATCCTTATCGCAAGCAGGCCCTCAATTTACGCAGGTGTGTTTCATCTTCTTCTATTGGTTCATTCACTACTTATATAATGTCGCCTCTAAAACATGGTCGAATTTACTTCAGATACTACGCTGCAGTTATGCAATCAAAGCTCTCCGGTTTTCTACTGCATTATCTGTTCTGAAGGATGAGTTCTTGCGGTCCAGAGATTACCCCAAGTGTCCTCCTACATCCCACCTGTTCCACCGATTTAGGCAATTGGGATATACATGTATCAAGTATGTTAACCTCATTAGTGAGTAGTCTAATATTATCCCTAAAACTGTGGATTTTTTAGACTATCTGCCTATATCCAATGCTGCTTCCAGATGTTGGCTATTGTGAATCTGCATATTAGGGCATTTTACTATATTCTTTAGAATTCAGTGTTAGAAATCTTTATATTTGTAATTGAATCCCTGTTGTGTTGATTTTACTAAGTTCCTTACTAGTGTGCTTTCCCTTTGCAAAATTTCACCAGTCATGTTCTTATTACTACTATTTTTGATTTGTGGATAGTGGATACTCAATGCTCGATACTTTTTCTGCATCCTATCTTGCACAGTACTTTACTACTGATCTTCTCTTTGAGATCTTCGTACAAGTTTATCATAGTACTCGGATTTTTTTTAGACTTACTGGATGCTGGTTAGTACTTTTTTTATGTTGCTTTTCCCCCCTTTCATCAAGATGACTTCTTCTTTTTAACAAAAGCTTGTACTAGTAAAAAAAATGTAACAGAAAATTTGCTTTTATATAATTATTCCACTCCAAGAAGAAATTAAGGATTGTATATATCAAGTACCAAGCAGTGATGACTTGAGAGCATTATTTTGATTCATATGCAGACTCTCCTAAATGAATAAGATTTGGCTTCTTACTTTTTCCTTCTACAGGGAGGGTACATTTCTCACACATTTAACTCTGTTTGCTCTAAAAGTTAGAACTGTTGACACAAATATTAAGGTGAAGGGGCTTCAGGCTTAGAGCAAGGTTCACACTATCGTCCGCTACAATACGTATCAGCCGTATGTTATCAGTTTTAGATACCAACTCATACTGAAAAATCTCGACACACTGTAAAATCATTTGTAAAGTTGTATACTATAAGTTAAACAACAAACCAACCTTTATCTCAAAATTTCGGGGTCAACTAAAGTCGTATACTTTAAGTTCAAAATGTTAATGCATCATAATATTATTTCTCTCGTGCCTACTTTGTTTAAAAGCAAGCAAAACAAACAATATTATCTATTGTGGGTGAACAATTCAACGATGTCGAATATTATAACATTCAAAACTAAAGAGAAACAACAGATGATACATAAGATTACGCTTAAATGTATAAAATCTTTCTTTTCTAGTTTTAAAAATAATTTCTTATTATTTTTTGGCTTTCTGAACCAAGAACTCCAAAGCTCCGATCCGAAACTGCCAGAACTGTCGAAACCGGTGATACCGACACTCATTGGAAGGGTCCTAAACCGATTCCTCTACCGATACTGTGAACCTTGGTTTAGAGACTGTTGCAGGGTCTCTCATATGCCAAAATCCATAAATTGGGGGCATGGCAATACAATTATGTCAGGATATGCATGTATATCATATATATGCATAGTTCTCACTTATTAATCAAGCTCAACGAAGGATAAATGTTTATGTTGGTCAAGATGCATAATCTACAATAAAAATATGTAAAATAAATTCGATAGTTCGCGGATAAAGCACAAGTTTAAGCTCGATTAATGTTGCAAAATATGGACCCAATATGTCCACCAAATTGCATTGTACTTGGACCCCTATATCAAGACCATATACGTTGCTTCTATTTTCTTGTAAGTTTGTTACAATGTTGAATATATATTGCAATCTAGTGATTTAGATGCAATGATGAGTTCGAAAAGCTTTCAGCATCTGTATATTCTTCCACACTCATTGTTTCAATGTGATAAATACTGTTGAAACAATATTTACACCAGAGGTTTCTTTGTGGCCACTATAATATGTAATGTTACAAACTTACAATATTGCCTATGAATTGAACGAAAATAAATATCATTATATATGATTTCATCCCTTTATTGTATGCAGACTTCTTCTCTGTACCGGAAGTGAATTACCTACCTTCCCAACTGAGTCTTTCCACCCCGGAATAGAATTTCCCGGATAATCTTCTCATTTATAGGAAGACTACTCACTATTGTCAGTTTTTGAGCTTTTTAGTATGCAAGTGGTTTTATATTATGAAAGTACAACTCTCCATATCAGAATGTTTAATGAATACGAATTACATAAAAATTTCATTTTTTTTATTACACTTTGATGTCATGGTTACGATTACATATTCATATCTCCAGATCTTATAGTGGGATTAACATTACATATTAGATTCATGTATCTTTCTCCCATAAAATCTTACAAATTCCCATGCCTTGGCTGCCCCTTTTTACTTTCTCATTCTGCATATAAGTGGATCTTATGTTCTGTTTGATACATTGTTTGTTTTCACCGACATATGAAAATATATATACTTTCAGGTATGGTCAGTTTGACAGTGCGAAAGAAACCTTTGAGGTCATTTCAGATTATGAAAGCATGCTTGACTTGTTTATATGCCACCTGAACCCTAGCGCCATGCGGCTCCTTGCTCAGAAGTTAGAAGATGCTGCCACTGATTCAGAGCTCAGGCGATATTGTGAAAGGATATTGAGAATTCGCTCGACAGGATGGACACAAGGTATTTTTGCCAACTTTGCTGCTGAGAGTATGGTGCCTAAAGGCCCTGAATGGGGTGGTGGGAACTGGGAGATCAAGACACCTACCAAACTGAATGGTATACCTCAGTGGGAGCTAGCTGGGGAAGTTATGCCCTACATGAAGACCAGTGATGGTGGAATCCCGTCGATCATAGCAGATCGTATTGGAGTCTATTTGGGTGCAATTAGAGGCAGGGGCAATGTTGTCGAAGTCAGTGAGAAGAGTTTGGTTAAAGCATTCACTGCAGCAAGTGGTGAAAACAAGCCCAAAACGATTCCTGAACCTATGTCCAATCAGAACAAGGCAAACATCAGCAGTGGTGCAAAAGATAACTCTATAATGGATACTTTGACTAGGCAATTGGCAAGCACTGCTAGTACCGGAGATGAGCAAGCAAAAGCAGAAGAAGAGTTCAAAAAGTCATTGTATGGTGTTGTTGATGGTAGTAGTAGTGATGAAGATGAATCAAAATCCAAAACCAAAAAGATACTTATTAGAATTCGTGACAAACCAATTGCTGGTCCTACAGTGGATGTTGACAAACTCAAGGAAGCTACAAAGAAGATAGGTGGTTTGGCCCCTCCCATGAGGACCAAGTCACTAACAGGAACCCAAGACCTCTCCCTTGTTCTAGCACAACCAACTCCTGTTACTGCAACAGCTACTACACCTACTGCCACTGATTTGTTCGGAACTGAAAGTTCAGCGCAGCTGCCAGCACAGACAGGTCCAGTGGTTGCTGGAATGGGAGTATCAGCTCGCCCTATTCCAGAAGATTTTTTTCAAAATACAATTCCATCTCTTCAGGTTGCAGCTGCAGCTGCATCGCGCCCTACTGGGGCAGTCTTGTCACAGTATGTTTCTCAAGGAACAGAAGGAAACAAGTCTGCTTCTAATCAGAATGTGATGACCAATATCAGCCTTCCAGATGGTGGAGTCCCACCTCAAGTTCCCCAACAGCCTGGTACTCCTATGGAGGCAATTGGTCTACCTGGTGGTGGAATCCCCCCACAATCTCAGCCTCAAGCTCCACAGATGCCCGTCTCTTCACAGCCTATTGATCTTAGCTCTCTTGAAGCTCCAGGATCTACCTCTGGTGCTGCACTTCATCCTCCATCCCCTCCGTCTGTGGTGCGCCCTGGCCAGGTAAATTTATCTTCACATTCAAGGGATCATGAATATAAGCCACTTTTTGGAGTGACTTTCTATCTCATCATTTCTATGTACAGGTGCCTCGTGGTGCTCCTGCATCAATATGCTTTAAGACGGGGCTTGCTCACCTCGAGCAGAACCAGCTTCCTGATGCCTTGTCATGTTTGGACGAAGCTTTCTTAGCTCTTGCAAAGGATCAGTCCCGTGGAGCTGATATCAAAGCACAAGCTACTATCTGTGCTCAGTACAAGATTGCAGTTACTATACTACAGGTATGTTTACTGTCCATCGACTATTTGCCATTCAGGAACTATATATCCTATAGTCCAAGGAAGCAGTAGAGATGTGTTTAGTTTCTTTTTTGCCCAATTTGCCAATTTGAGGTTCAGCCTTGAATAGATGGACATCAGATGACATTCACAAGACGGAATTGGCTTAGAAAATATTCAGGGGTAGGAATAGGTCACTACTATTGTTTCAAAAAACAAAAAAGATTCAATGGCTTATCAGCAAATGGTATAAGCTTAGAGTACGGGAACTGTAGAAATCAGAGATTCGGTACATTATTTGTATCTTGATGATTAATATTTGAGACTGGCAATATCGAGCGTTTGGAGGATGTGAAAACTAATTTAAGGCTCTGATATTTTTTGTGGTCGTAGATAACAGTGTGACCTAGTCAAGGAAACAGCCTCTCCATGTACTTGGGGGTAAAGCTGCGTAAATCTTGACCCTCCTAGACCCCTGCGTAAGTGGGAGCCTCGTGGCACCGGGACACCCTTCTAGTTTTGTGTCTGTATCCCTGGAGTACAATTGTTATTATCTACTGTTAAATTTCAAATGTTCACTAATTTCGATGAATTACTTGCATTTCGTACGAAGAATTCAGAGAGATTCACTAAGATCCACAACCTGTTCTTGTAAGACTTGTAAATTATAGTTGGTTTTGCAGGTTTCCTATAGTTGTCCTTTCTGCTGCTTGTTTCTCAGCAACTTGTTCATAAGATATGACGTAGGCTTACCGAGTGTGTTGGTATCACCGTCAGTTTAAAAGCTTATATAGAAACATTGTACTTTACCCAATTTTCTTCTTAAGTTGTCTTAACCATCTTTATTAACTGGTCTAATACCACCAGATCTAGCATATCGAAATCTTTACAAGAAATACATCATCTTTTTTTTTTTTTTTTCAATCTTGTTGACTCGTTCTGACATTTCTCCCTATCCAATATCTAATTGCAGGAAATTGCTCGGCTGCAGAAAGTCCAAGGCGCTGGTGCAATCAGTGCCAAGGATGAGATGGCGAGGCTTTCTCGCCATCTCGGATCCCTTCCCCTTCTTGCAAAGCATCGCATCAACTGCATAAGAACTGCCATAAAGAGGAATATGGAGGTGCAGAATTATGCTTATGGAAAACAAATGCTTGACCTCCTCCTCTCTAAGGCTCCTCCAAGCAAGCAAGATGAGCTGAGGAGCCTCATTGATATGTGCATCCAGAGGGGGCTGTCAAACAAGTCAATTGACCCATTGGAAGACCCCTCTCAGTTCTGTGCTGCCACTCTCAGCAGGCTCTCTACCATTGGCCATGATGCTTGTAACCTCTGTGGAGCCAAGTTCTCTGCTCTGTCTGCACCAGGCTGCATCATTTGTGGCATGGGGAGCATTAAAAGGTCAGATGCTCTTTCAGGGCCTGTTCCATCTCCATTTGGGTGAGATTTTTTCATGGATATGTTTCCATGTGATTGTGGTCTAGTGTGTCGTGTTATTAAGTTGAAATAGTTACAGGTAACTTTTGTATCGCAATCAAATTTTTCTAAAGGTAGGTAGAGGTTGTGTTCCTTTACTGGGAGAACTAAATGCACATCTTTAGATTCCGCCTTTTATTCTCCGACTGAGCCAGTTTTGGACGGAAGCTGCAATTTGTTCGAGGAGGATTGGTTGGTCCAACAATTTAAGATTGGATAAGTGATGGGGTTTGGTTTTGAAGAAATTTGTTTCGAGTTCATCTATCAAAACAATCGAGCCAGAGCCAACAGATTAAACGATTCAAGCTCCAATGCCTTGCTTGTAAGGGAATTCAGTGCACACTATTTTGGGGGCCTTGGCAATCTGGTACCAGTTTTAAGTTATTCGATTTGCGAAGATCTGTCAACCACCTGCCCCTAAGTTGAGGCCCTCTATTACCTATGCATATATTTGGCAGAGCCAATCGAAGCCCAGAAAACAGGCTGTTGTTCTGTTGCATAGTTTGTAAATTTTTTTGTAAAATTTACGATTTGTTTGTACATGTAAGCAACTGAAATAGCTGCGTCTTGGGCAACAGACGTGATTCATTAGGTCCAGTGCTTGCTATTTTTTGTATTTATACTCTACAGTTCTGTGTTTGCAATTTTATGATACGGTTGATCAATACTCTCAAACTTTTGTGAATTCGCTTGGCGAAGATGTACTCTTTTAAGTTTTCTGCCAAACCTCATCTTTGTATAATGAGTCTTGCATTGATTTGCCCCTGTTTATGGGTTGCAAACATTCAGAGCATCCACGTAAATGATAAATCTAGACACTGACCTGCTCATCCGAGCATGTGCATCAAGGTTTTAGCTCTGTGCATGCTCAATGCAAGTGAGATTCGATTGTTTCCTTGGAAGCCGTCAAGGTTTAGGTTTCCATGTCAATGTTATCTCATGCGCACCGAATAATGGTCTATGCAACCATCTTTTGGTTGGGACTATTTCTGACTACATTGATTTTGTTTGCTCTAATAACTTTGCGTATTTGAACTCTCCTGAAGATAATTACCAACGTGGTGATCTTCAATTCTTCATTCTTCATTCTTTCCTGAAGATAATTACTAACGTGGTGAATAATGGTCTATGCAAGCCACTCGTAGAATGGATGGTTGTAGTGAATTGGAAGTACTGAAATTATTTGGGATCCTCTTCTCTGTGACTGAAATTATTTGGATCCTCAGAGAAGAGGAGACGAGAGGAGAGGAGAGGTGGTTATAGTGAATTGGAAGGAAATAGATCATCTAGGAGGGGGGAGAGGAAAATTTGACTTCGTTAAATCATTTACTTAGACAAGTATATTGCATAATTTTAAGAACAAAAAAAATTTGGGCAAGGGAAGTTAACTTTTTCTTAAAACTCAGTTCAAAATTCTACTTTCTTTGAATACCTGTTTGCTAACTCAAATATATAACTCCAGTTACAACCCTATTTTCGAAAGGAAAATAATATTTTGTTCGCGGTTTTTGATTGCGGACGTGACTGCAGATTCATGTGGCAGCCAACCATTTGCCTCTGGCTATCGCCGGGCTCTACCCTCCTAAATTTTGTGCCAGAAAATCAATAGAAGACCGCCACGTGGTTTACGATCATGCCCTCAATCACAAAATGCAAACCAAGCAGCTTCCTTTTTCAAAAACCGAACTCCTAACTCTATTTTAGCCCAAGAATGCTGCCTAAAACTGCAAACTATCAGAAAATCATTAGTGAACCAATCACTAGCAAAGTAACAATACCACCACCGCCACCAGCTGCAGCAGAAGCAGCATTTCTTGTTGGAGTTTTGGCATTTCCTTTAGAAACTTTAGTCCCACATCGGATAGGCCAAAGAGTTTGTATCTCTATATATTAGCTTTGCTATTATTGGAGATGCACATGTGGTGTGGAGGTGCACATGAGTTTGCCATGTGGGGTTATTTTTCTAATGGGAAAAAGGCTAAAATCAACAATAAAAGCATTCATGCTTTTTGCTCTTGGGAAATTTATTTCCATAGGAGCTAAGCCCCGTAGGGGCTTAGCGACTCGGACTCAGACTCGGGCTCATGAGGCGTAAAGTGGCGTTTTGTTGGCGCACTTAGCACGTCAGCATCGTCGCTAGACGCATAGTGCGCTTTAGTTGCGCTCGTTGCGCAAGCCCAGTTGCGCTGCCCAGGTGCGTATGTCCAGGTGCGCAAGCCCAGGTGCGCTGCCTAGGTTGCGCTCAGGTTGCGCTTGGGTGCGCTGGGTTGTGCTGGGTTGCGCTGGGTGCGCTGGTTGCGCAGTGTGCGCAGTGCGCGCAGTGCGTGCAGTGCGCGCATTGTGCGCAGTTCAGTGCGCGCTCTGTCGCGCAGAGTGCAAAGAGTGCTGGGTGTGCGCAGTTGGCAGCAGAACGTGCGTTTGCATATTTGGGGTGGTTATTACCACGTCCCTAACTTTGTGACAACCGACCAGTTGCTGCAGGGCCTATATAAGGCATCCTCTCTCTCAAGGCTTATTACAGAATAGAAAGAGAAGCCACCACAGAAAGTTTACGAGTGTTTTTTTAGCACAAGTAAACAGAGTATTCAAACGTGTTCTTTAACACAGTTCTGATCTTCCAGTAGCCTTCGAGAGAGAGAGAAAAGGCGCCGCACCAGCGTTGCTTTTGCACGGGAGTTCGTGTCCGTCCGAGGAGTCAGAAGAGCAGGAGTGTTCCAAGTTCTCCAACGAACTTGCTGGTTCCTGGAACCTATTCGTGTAGGGCGAATAAAGCTTTGAGCAACGGTGATCATTCACTCCAGCAGGCCTTTTTCCATCTTTCGTCAGTCACCTTCTTCGTTGCTGCCAGTAATTCTGATTGTATCTTCTTTTTAGAAGTACTACGATCGATTGCTGTTGATTACAAAATCTTTTTAGATTCTCGTAATTCAGAATCACCTTCCTTGAAGTGTTGATTTGAAACATTGTTTTTACAATTTTTCATTTTCTCAGTTTTCCATCGAAAAATTGTGCCCCGGCACTAACAATCTCAAAGCTTTATTGCTATGATGGAAAACGTTAATGCTTCACTCCTCAATACTGACTTTTGTAAACTAGAAAAGTTTGATGGAGAGCATTATCAAGTCTGGAAGAGGAAGGTTTTTTTCACTCTTCAACTCAGAGACGTGGATCACGTGCTTCTTGAAGAGGAACCTACCGTTCCAGATACTGGGTCTGCTGTCGCAATCTCTGCGGCTACTAAACTTCAGGCCAAGTGGAGAAGAGAAAATAGCATTTGCAGGCTGCTTATCCTGAATGCTATGGAGGATTCACTTGCAGAATCCTATTCTAAGAAGAATATCGCTAGAGACATATGGGAGTCTCTAGAAAAACTCTACGAAGAAGACAAAAACCGCAGTAAAATATTTGTGGTTGAAAAATATCACAAGTGGTTCTTTGAGGACGAAAAGTCTATGCTGCCGCAGGTGAAGGAGTTCCTGAAACTGCGACAGAAGTTGGAAGACGAGGCGATGCCCCTCCCCGACAAGTTTGTTGTTGGAGGGATTGTCTCAAAGCTCCCCGCTGGGTGGAGCAAGTTCTATGCAAACATGCATAGGAAGAAGCTTGAGATCAGCCTTGAAGATCTCTTACAGGAAATATATGTTGAGGACCAGATGCGGGCTCAACTGAAGGTGGACACACTGTCCAAGCAATTGGCTAACGCCAATCTGGTTCAGACCAAGGAACCAAGGGAAAAGCATGCGGCTTTCCACAGCAAGAAGAAGGACCCTGACAATCTAAAAGTCAAGGGAACTTTTATCAAGAAAAAGAAGCCAAAGTCTCAAATGCCTTGCTTCAAGTGTGGCAAGAAGGGCCACTTTAAGAATGAGTGCAAAGCAAAAACCAAGCAATCAGAGCAAGGAGAGCCTAATAAGGTATCTATGATCACTGACATTGTTGCTATGATTGCACAGGTTGATGCGGTAAGGACTGACTCTGACTGGTGGGTAGACACTGGAGCCTCCTGCCATGTCTGCTCCAGTAAGGAGTGGTTCACCACCTATACACCTACTTCTGAAGTGGTTATGATGGCGAACCAGGCACAAGCTGAAGTGCTCGGGATCGGGACGGTGGTGTTGAAGCTGACTTCGGGGAAGTCTCTAACGCTTCAAGGCGTGAAACACGTACCTGCTATCGCCAAGAACCTGATCTCAGGAGGCCTACTCTACAAAGCAGGCCTCAGGATGGACATCAATGCTGGCCAGATGGTGATGTCTATCAAAGGAACATATTTCGGGAAAGCTTTTTATACCGAAGGAATGTTCAAAATTCAGCTTGTAAATCAGTCCAATGTAATTAATGTGATTAATGAAGTCACTCATTCTGCTTATACTCTTGAGTTGTGGCATAATAGGCTAGGACATGTTCATTGTAAACGAACAAACAGAATGTCTAGTCTAGGACTTATCTCCAAGTGTGGGGGTAAGGTAGAGAAATGTGAAGTTTGTACTCAAACAAAGATCACAAGGAAACCCTTTCCTCGGGTTAATCGAAGTACAGATCTTCTGGAGTTGGCACACTCCGAAATCTGTGACTTCAAACAGTTCTCTACAAAGGCCGGGATGAAGTATTTCATAACCTTTATCGATGACTTCTCAAAGTATGCGTTCGTCTACTTGCTGAAGGCTAAAGATGAAGCATTCGAGAAGTTCAAGGAGTTCAGAGCCGAAGCTGAGCGGCAGACTGGACAACAACTCAAAAGGATAAGAAGTGATCGATGTGGGGAGTACAGGTCTCATGAATTTGCATCGTTCTGCAAAGAACATGGAATTGTCAATGAGACTACGGCTCCATACTCTCCTCAATCAAATGGAGTAGCAGAGAGAAAGAACAGAACGTTAACAGAAATGATTAACTCAATGTTGTTGACTGCTGGTCTTCCTAAGTGCTACTGGGAGAAGCTGCATTGACGGCCACTTTTATTCTAAATAGAGTGCCTCATGCAACTTCAGACGTTACTCCTCATGAACTCTGGTTCAAGGTCAGACCTAACTTGAATGTCATTTGAGTGTGGGGGTGTCTGGCATATATCAAGCTTCCAGATCTGAAGATTCAAAAGCTTGGGACAAGGACTACTAAGACGATCTTCTTAGGATATGCCGAGAAGAGTGATACTCGGAGATTTCTTGATATTGAGTCAAATCATATCATTGAATCTCGCGACGCAGAATATTTTGAAGACAAATTTGCAAGGAACAAGAATATTGTTCTTGCGGATGTTCTGGAGAACAATGAGGGTGCGCAGGTCTTCAATGAAGATGTGGTCCAAGAAGTTGTTGT
The DNA here is from genome assembly GCA_029216955.1 of Iris pallida. NCBI lineage: Eukaryota > Viridiplantae > Streptophyta > Magnoliopsida > Asparagales > Iridaceae > Iris > Iris pallida. The sequence continues at coordinate 1,740,071 of JANAVB010017398.1, read as the reverse complement.
TGTTGAAACAACGGTTGAACCAGATCTCGCTGAGCCGTCAATAAAGCGAGTGAGGAGGCCGAAGGACTTCGGAAGTGACTTTGTCACCTATCATGTGGAAGCAGATCTGCTTACCTATGATGAGGCGATGAAGACCAGAGACGCGGTTTTCTGGAAGGAGGCGATTGACAATGAAATTGATTCCATCACCTCAAATAACACTTGGGTATTGGTTGATCTTCCTGAAGGAGCGAAACCCATCAGATGCAAATGGATCTTCAAGAAGAAGATGAAAGCAGACAGAACTATTGACAAGTTCAAGGCTAGGGTGGTAGCCAAGGGGTTTTCTCAGAAGCAAGGGATTGACTATTTTGACACTTATGCTCCAGTAGCCCGGATGACCACCATCAGAATGTTGATTGCTATCGCAGCAATACATAAGATGGTGATACATCAGATGGATGTGAATACGGCTTTCCTAAATGGCGAGTTGACCGAAGAAATTTACATGCAACAGCCAGAGGGATTTGTCATCAGGGGACTTTAAGACAAAGTCTGCAAGTTGGTGAAATCCCTGTACGGTCTTAAACAGGCTCCCAAGATGTGGCATGAGAAATTTGACAAAGTTATAAGGTCAAATGGCTACATGGTCAGCGATACGGACAAGTGTGTTTACACGAAGTTCGCTAATGGAAGAGGTGTGATCGTATGTCTGTACGTGGACGACATGCTTATCCTAGGTACGGATATTAGCTGTGTCACGGAGACAAAGAAGTTCATCTCAAGCAAGTTCAGTATGAAGGACTTAGGGAAAGCTGATGTGATCTTAGGGATCAAGATCATCCGGACAGACACTGGACTAGCGTTATCACAGTCTCATTATATTGAGAAAATGATCACTCGTTATGGGTATCGGGATCTTCCAGGGATCGATACGCCGTACAGGTGTGATCTGAAGCTGAAGCCCTGGAAAGCTGTGAAACGGGTTATGAGATATCTCAAGAAGACTCAGACATATGCACTGTACTACAGCGGAGATCCGTCGGTAGTGGAAGGCTTAAGTGATACCAGCTGGTGCTCAGAGGTGGAGAGCGAGAGGTCCAAAGGTGGATTCATTTTCACAATGGGTGGAGTTGCTATATCATGGAAGTCAAAAAAGCAGACTATGCTCTCGCGGTCATCCATAGAATCTGAGTTCTTTGTACTTGATACCGCAGTCGAGAAAGCAGAATGGCTTCAGGAGCTCATGTATGATCTTCCAATGGTTGGGGCACAAATACCGGCGATACCGATATACTGCGACAACCAGGCGACTGCGATGGTGGCATCAAATGACCTCCTCAACTGGAAGAAGAGGACTGTGTGGTTGAAGCACATGGCAGTACACGAACTTATCAAGAGAGGTGTTATTGCAGTTATTGATGTTCGGAGTCATGAGAACCTGGCGGATCCGTTCACCAAGGGCCTCAAGCGCCAGCTGGTCGATGACACAGCTTGTAAAATGGGTTTGAAGGCATTCTGATATTGTATTATTGTATTCCTATCATAAAGTTTTATGCTATTAGTTCAAAGATTTATCTACTAGGCATCTAGCTTTTGGTTCAAGGGAGGACCACTAATCGGAAGAATATCAGGAACGGTGGGTACATATTCTATTGGACATGGAGAGGTTACGGACCTATAACCACTATTGTCTACTGTTGTTTTCTGCGAAAAACGGTTCCTGTGGGAAGGTTGGCTTAATTGCCTTAATGAGTTCTCAGGCAGAGTGAATGCCTGGTGTGCTTTACAGAAGGCACGGTAGAACAACACTACAAGGAGTGAAACTCCATGCTACAGTGGGGTGACTCCACAATGAGGTTCCTATATGTGGGGTGCTGCCCAGTAATAGGATAAAGCCTCGGCTTTGCAGGCCAAGTCACAGCGGCATAGCACCGCAAATAGGCAGTTAGCCTAATGCTGTATGTTAAAAATAAAGAGGGATGTAGTCAGCACTACAAAGAGGAGGAGTTCCTCATGTTACAGTGGCACGACACCACGATGAGGTACCCGGTTAGGGATAAAGCATCGGCCTTGCAAGCCATGTCGTTGCGGCGTAACACCGCAAGGGAGCCTAAGGCTTCATGCTGGGTAGTTTGGCACTACAAAGAGGCGGTTGCCTCATGCTACAGTAGTATGACACTACGATGAGGTTTCCGGTACGGGGTAAGGTCTCGGCTTTAAGCCATGTCATGGCGGCGTAGCACCGCAAGGGAAGCGCAAAGCGCTTCATGCCATGTCTCTTTATAATGAACTCACCTATAGTGTATGGACAAAAAGATATCAGGCCGTCTCTTGAGGATAAATTTGTAGACGCCCAAAATTATACACTGAAATTAGGCTAGCACAAGGCCTTTAATGTGTAGCCAGAAGCACATGTAACTACATTATGTGAGTGAAAAGAATTTCAGCTATGATGCAGAATTTAAGGCTTAGTCCATTCTTGTATTCTAGTCGGATTTTTGATCCATACAGGAAGATTCAAGTCGTCAGCGACATTTCTCCTAATACATGATGGACAGTTACTGTGGAGAACACTTATACCCATATATAGAGATATGTGGGGGATTGTTGGAGTTTTGGCCTTTCCTTTAGAAACTTTAGTCCCACATCGGATAGGCCAAAGAGTTTGTATCTCTATATATTAGCTTTGCTATTATTGGAGATGCACATGTGGTGTGGAGGTGCACATGGGTTTGCCATGTGGGGTTATTTTTCTAATGGAAAAAAGGCGTAATGTGGCATTTTGTTGGCGTAATGGTTATTTTTCTCGGACTCGGACTCGGACTCGGACTCAGACTCGGACTCGGACTCGGGCTCATGGGCTCATGAGGCGTAATGTGGTATTTTGTTGGCACACTTTGTACTTAGCACGTCAGCATCGTCGCTAGGCACATAGTGCGCTTTAGTTGCACTCGTTGTGCGAGCCACTTGCGCATCCACGTTGTGCAAGCCCAGTTGCGCTGCCCAATTGCGTATACCCAGGTGCGCAAGCCCAGTTGCGCTGTCCAGGTGCGCGCCCATGTTGTGCTCAGGTCGCACTTGGGTGCGCTTGGTTGCGCAGGGTTGCGCAGGGTTGCGCAGGGTTGTGCTGGGTTGTGCTGGTTGCGCTGGTTGCGCAGTGTGCGCAGTTCAGTGCCCGCTCTGTCACGCAGAGTGCAAGGAGTGCTGGGTGTGCGCAGTTGGCAGCAGAACGTGTGTTTGCATGTTCTGGGCGGTTGCTACATGTTCGGGGTGGTTATTACCACGTCCCTAACTTTGTGGCAACCGACCAGTTGCTGCAGGGCCTATATAAGGCATCCTCTCTCTCAAGGCTTATTACAGAATAGAAAGAAAAGCCACCACAGAAGGTTTACGAGTGTTTTTTAGCACAAGTAAACAGAGTATTCAGACGTGTTCTTTAACATAGTTCTGATCTTCCAGTAGCCTTCGAGAAAGAGAGGAAAGGTGCCGCACCAACGTTGCTTTTGCACGGGAGTTCGTGTCCGTCCGAGTAGTCAGAAGAGCAGGAGTGTTCCATGTAATGCCTGTAGTTCGTATTACATATCTTGGAATACGTGTACGTATTTTATCTTGTATCGCATATCTCATGGCTTGGCTCGGTTTATTTTGGGTTGGTTCGGCTAGGCTTGGGTTGCCTTGGTTCATCATGAATCAAGGGGAGAACCCCTACCTACCACCACCACCCTCATTTATATTTCCACCTAACTCTCTCTCTTCATTTTATTCTTCTCCTTCACTTCTTCTTCTCCACCATTTACTCTTCCATCTACCAGGAAAGAGAGCTAGGCAAGTGCAAACATGCTTCATGATGGATCTCAAGTTTTATTATTCCATTCTCTTCCTTACTTGATTCTAAGCCTCTTTAGAACTTGACATTTTTGGATTTGATGGATGGATTCTTGTAGATCTAAGTTTGTAACTTTTTGGTTTTCTTAGTTTTGATCTCTAAAACTTGGTTATTTTTAAAAACTAGTGTTTTTGTGTTGTAGAGAATTCAATTTTATGCAGTTTTGGCTTTTGTTTCTCTTGATTTTGACTTCGGATGAGGAAGTTATGGCCAAAAGCAATTTTTGGTCATTTCTATGTTCATCTGCAGCATGAGCCGCTTGTCGCAGTAGACGCATATGATGTCGCAGTATGATGCTGCATGAACCACATATCGCAGTAGGCGCATATGATGTCGCAGATTGAGCCACATGAGCCGTATGTCGCAGTAGGCGCATATGATATCGCAGTTGAGCCGCATGTCACAGTAGGCGCATATGGTGTCGTGAATGAGCCGCATGAGGCGCATGTCGCAGTAGGCGCATATAGTGTCACGAATGAGCCGTATGGGGCGCATGTCGCAGTAGGCGCATATGGTGTCGCGAATGAGCCGCATGAGGCGCATTCGCAGTAGGCGCATATAGTGTCGCGAATGAGCCTCATGGGGCGCATGTCACAGTAGTGTCGCTGAATAGGCCGCATAATACCTATTTTGACTATTTCTAACTGTTATATGTCATAATTGACAGAATTGTGGCTCGAATTTTCTCCAACTCCCAACACGAAAGTTGTAGATCTTTTTCTTGGCATCAAGAATATATCACTAGTTATTTTATGCAAGCTTCTCTCATTCATGATAATATAAGAATAGAACACGATAGTGGCCCGCTGCGGCGCACTCTTGACAAGTAAACTGACATGATATATCTCGGTATGCTGTTAAGACAGCTAGCCTGACATGACAAGTATGAAAGGCTTGGACACCGTGGGCGATTGTGTTTGTACAAATAAACTAGTACTGTCTTGCATCATGTCTAGGATGGGGACCCCTGAGTACCACGGTCAGGGGTACCTACTGAAATTGACTAAGGCTAATTAACTAGAATAATTTAGTAGTCATGAAGAGATTCCCAGCTACAGGCAATCCCGTTATCTGGGCGCATTTAGTGGACTTGTAGCCTACCGACGAGTAGGGCACATTTCCAGCACACAGTCATGTGTTGCATTATTCCTAAATGGACATTCGACCTGGATAACCGGATGGTCTGCAGGACTTGTGGCTGTTGGGATAATCTCATTGCATCTTGCTAGTAACTAGGCCTGTGATAACCCTAGTTAGTTAAAAGTATCAAGCCGTACTCTTGATTGGCCGTGATTGATTGGATGTAGTTTATTCCAGCTTAGTCTTATCCTGATCCTGTGCAAGATTGTGACATGACATGATTATTGATGCTTGCCTTAACAATAACGATCGGGGGTCCAAATCTGTTCAGGCGAAGGATTACAACCCCGGTCCTTGTTCGGTTTAAGGGTTGTAACCTGGCTCCCGGAGCAGTTCTGTGTCCTCTCTTCGTTTATTGTCTTATTGCAACCCTATGCCATGTTCGTCATGTTTTACCTTACCTTAATACCATGATTATTCATACTGGCCTTAGCAATAAAGATCAGGGGTCCAGTTCTGTTCAGGCGAAGGGTTACAACCCCGGTCCTTGTTTGGTTTAAGGGTTGTAACCTGGCTTCCGGAGCAGTTCTGTGTCCTCTCTTCGTTTATTGTCTTTACTGTACCAATAGTATTTGAGACGGGTTTCTATTCAGGTAAAGGGCTGCAACCCCGGTCCTTATTTGGTTTAAGGGTTGTGACCTGGCTACTTGAATAGTTTCCTCGTACTCAGTTTACTGTTGTTATCTCTATTATTATCAGTTTTTTTATTTATTATCTTTAATATTCTATTGTGATATGCTGGTTTTAGTTCCTAAGTGAAGCCTCCTTTGTGGTACTTGCTCTTTCTGGGGTCTGACCCAGCTGGTTTTGTGTGGCCAGATATCGGAGCAGCACCAGAGGATCCACCTGTCTTCCAGCCCGATGGTGACCACCAGGCGTAACCAGGACAACGAGTAGGTTTTTTGTCCTCCTATCATGTTTGTAAAATTATTCTTTTGAGGCGTTTAGCCGGCGAGCACGTGTTAGCTCGTATTGCACCTTTATTTACTGTCTGTCTACGGGCTGTAACATGATTGACAAATCCTAGGGTTGATTATGTATTGACTAAAACTCTTGCTAGTCCTGACATTTTGTACGACTAGCTTCATGATCATCCAATATGTAATGTATGGGACGCCTTACTATTGTATATTGATGCTCTAACTTCTTGTGACTGTTACTGCTTGCTTGTGATTGAGACAATAGGCTTGTTCTTGACCATAGGAGACTGATAGATTGTAGTTAAACCCTCATGTATCTATACAGCCGTGATCGTATGGTGACGTGGATTCCATTTTATTATACGTAGCTAGCTATGTCTGTCCCCGCTCTCCAGTATTCTGGTTCTGGGGTATGACATGGTTTTAGTGGTGGCCCATACAGGTCTTGTAAATTAAGATATGTGAGGTTTTACCGAATAGATGTCTCAATCAGTATTCGCCCTTGATCTCTGCTCGTATCTTCAAATCCCTGAGAATCTTGACCTGATCACATGCTTGTATCATTGATCTATCATGGTCCTTCCTTATTGTTTTCTATGTCGTCTTCTTCAGCGGCATTGTTCCTGGACCTGCCGATCAGCAAGGCGGTGCACCTCCAGCGGACCAGCAGCAACCTGGAGATCAAGCCTAACATTCAGAAGTAGCCTCCAGAGTCATGCCTACCGAAGGAGAACCACCAGTTCAGCCCGTCCAGCCTGCGGAGACTGATGATGGTACTTTGGTGGGTCTCATCAGGTCCCTATTAGCTTCCCAGGATCGTCGAGAAGATGCCTTGCACCAGGCGGTGGCAGACGCTTTGACCAGAGGAGGTCATCAGGGTAATAGCGCGGCCAACAGCTTCAAGCGCTTGAACCCTCCCTTCTTCGACGGCAGTGAAGATGCGATCACTGTAGATGCATAGCTTCAGGACACAGAGGTGATTCTAGAAGCAGCCAGGACTCCAGAGAACGAGAAGGTGGCCGTGGTGCGCATGCAGTTACTAGATCTTGGCCGCAGCTGGTGGGCAGCGCAGACTGATAGTTTAGTGGCCCCTATTTCATGGACAGTATTCAGGAAGAGATTCCAGACCAAGTATTTTGATGCTGTAGCTCGTTACGATCTACAGACGAGGTTCACCAATCTGAAGCAGATGGGCAGGACGGTCGACGGATATGCGGCCGAATTCTCCAGACTTAGTCGGTTTGCTCCTACCTTGATAGCGACCGAGTTCGATAAAGCCCATCGGTTCCAGCAGGGGCTCCACCTAGATATTTTATTAGCGGTAGAGCAGTTTGAGCATCAGACTTTTGATGCAGTGTTGAGAGCAGCCCGGAGGCATGAGTATACCCACCAGAGAATCGTGGATAGGACCGGAGGTCGGAAGCGATCTCACGGCCAGATGAATCAGTCATCAGCACCAGCCCCGGCGGCCAGGGCTTTGACTATTGGAGCTTCGAGGCGGGCGGCCTCAGTGACGTCGGTTCAGCATTCCGCTCCGACGCACCCTCAGCAGCAGAAGCAGAAGCAGTCTTCCGCAGTGGGATGTTCACTCTGCGGAAAGCCAGGGCATGTGGTATCGGAGTGTCGTAGAGCACAGGGTTTATGCTTGGTTTGTGGTGCCCCGGACCACAGGGTTGGGAATTGCCCGAACAGGGGGAGTTCATCGGCCTTCTCTAGTCCTTCAGTTTGAGGACCAGCACCAGCAGCAGCTACAGTACCCGTTCCCAAGGCCATTGCCGACGCAGGCCCAGGCATTCCAGCAGCAGAGACTGCAGCAGTATGCCCAAGCCCTGATCCAGAGCAGGCAGAGGAATTTTCAGCAGAGGGGACCCGCACCTAGAGGACATGGTCAAGTGCTGGCTTTGACCAAGGGAGAAGAAGGAATAGCACCAGGTGAGGTGGTGGCAGGTACTATTCTCGTCAACACCTTTCCAGCTTCAGTATTATTTGATTCTGGTGCCTCGCATTCATTTATGTCTGCACGATTCGCGACACGGGTAGGATTGGAGCCCGAGTCATTATCAGTGAGGCTCAATATACTTACTGGTAATGGACTTGTGGGAGTAGATAGAGTATTTTCCTCGTGTCGGATCGTTGTTAGCGGTAGAGAATTTCTCGTTAGATTGATAGAGTTTCCGATGGCCGATTATGATGTGGTCTTAGGGATAGATTGGTTGAGGAACCAGTATGCTAGGATAGACTGCCACATTGGCAGGGTTATTTTTAGCATTCCAGGCGAGCCAGAGTTTTCTTTCTCCCGAGGCGAAGTTGAACTTTCTCCTCCAGTGTTGCGGATGGCAGTAGCAGCAGTGCAGTTGCCTCGGATTGTCAAAAAGTTTCCAGATGTTTTTCCAGAAGAGCTTCCAGGGATACCGCGAGAGCGAGAGATCGAGTTTACCATCGACTTGATTTCCGGGACAGCCCTAGTGTCAGAGAGAGTCTACAGGATGGCGCCATCAGAGCTAGAGATATTGTACAAGATGATTGAAGAACTCAGAACCAAGGGATTCATTCGTGCTAGTGGATCGCCTTGGGGAGCCCCGATGCTTCTTGTGAAAAAGAAGGATGGTACGTCCAGATTATGTGTAGATTATCGTACCTTGAACTCAGTGACAATCAAGAACAGATACCCTCTTCCGAGGATAGATGACTTGTTTGATCAACTCAGAGGGGCGTCAGTATTTTCGAAGATTGACTTGCGGTCAGGATACCATCAGATCAGAGTCAGAAAATAGGACATCCCGAAGACAGCGTTCAAATCGAGATATGGGCATTGGGAGTTCCTTGTGATGCCATTTGGAGCAACCAATGCGTCGACAGTATTTATGGACCTCATGAATCGTATCTTTATGCCTTATTTGGATCAGTTCGTGATTGTATTCCTAGACGACATCCTGGTCTACAGTAAGAGTGAGGCGGAGCATGAGCAGCATCTTCGAGTTGTCCTCCAGATTCTCAGAGAGCACCAGCTGTATGCCAAGTTCAGTAAGTACGAGTTCTGGCTCGATCGCATTTCATACTTGGGTTATATCATCACCAGAGGAGGAGTAGAAGTGGATCCCCAGAAGATCGTGGCCATTGAGTTATGGCCAGTGCCTAGCACAGTGGCAAAAATTCGCAGTTTTCTTGGCTTGGTCGGCTATTACCGGCGATTTGTTTCAGACTTTACTCGAATTTCCGTGCCATTGACCCAGTTGACCCGCAAGGATGTGCAGTTTGCTTGGACAGCAGAGTGCCAGGATTCTTTTGAGAGGTTGAAGCGAGGCTTGATGACGGCTCTTATTCTCACACTTCCAGATGGAATTGGAGGATTCTCAGTATATTGTGATGCTTCGGACAGAGGTTTAGGATGTGTTCTGATGCAGCATGGGAAGATAATAGCTTATGTGTCACAGCAACTTCGTGATCATGAGAGGAATTACCCAACCCATGACTTGGAGCTGGCAGCAGTAGTGTTTGCACTTAAGTTGTGGAGGCACTACTTGTACGGAGATAGGGTGGAGATCTTTACCGACCACAAGAGCCTGAAGTATATTTTCACCCAGAAGGATCTTAACATGCGTCAGAGAAGATGGCTAGAGCTGCTAGTGGATTATGATATCAACCTGTAGTATCACCCAGGGAAGGCCAACGTTGTTGCAGATGCATTGAGCAGGAGAGACGGTGTTTATTTTCTGACAGCGCAACCAGAACTGTTAGCCGATCTTCAGAAGATGGGTATAGAAGTTGTCCTCCCTTCCAGTGTGGCATTGATGGCCAGCATACAAGTTCAGTCTACTATAGTCGAGAGGATCCGGATGGCGCAGTCAGTAGATTCCAAGCTTCAGCGACTCAGAGCAGAGTGTGAGGCAGGACGAAGACCAGAGTTATGTATTCATGAAGATGGTACACTTCGACATGGTAAGCGTCTTTGTGTATCCAGTGGAGATATCAGACAGGAGATCATGACAGAGTCCCACAGTTCGCAGTATTCTATTCATCCCGGTGGCACGAAGATGTACCGTGATATTCGTCAGCACTTTTGGTGGAATGGCATGAAGAGGGAGATAGCCCGGTTTGTCTCTCGTTGTTTAGTCTGCCAACAAGTTAAGGCTGAACATCAGAGGCCCGCTGGACTTCTTCAACCATTGTCGATTCCCGAGTAGAAATGGGAGCATATAACCATGGATTTTGTGACAGGATTGCCTAGATCCCCGGCTGGCAGAGACGCTATTTGGGTTGTCATAGACAGACTCACGAAGGTGGCTCACTTTCTTCCGTTCAGAGTTGGTCAGTCGACGGCTCAGCTAGCGGAGATGTATCTCCGGCAGATTGTCAGATTGTACGGTGTACCAGTCAGTATCACTTCAGACAGAGATTCAAGATTTACGTCACACTTTTGGCGTAGCTTGCAAGAAAGTTTGGGAACTCACCTCCAGTTCAGTTCAGCTTATCACCCGCAGACAGATGGCCAGTCGAAACGTACGATCCAGACTCTTGAAGATATGTTACGGTCATGTACACTCGACTTCGGTGGTTCATAGGAAGATCACGTGCACCTGGTGGAGTTCTCGTACAATAACAGTTTCCAGGCCAGTATCTAGATGGCACCGTTCGAGGCACTGTATGGTAGGAAGTGTCGATCTCCGCTAGCCTGGGATGATGTTGGAGAGAGGCAGATGCTTGGTCCGGAAATGATTGCTCAGACCGTTGAAGTGGTCAGGAGAGTCAGAGATCATCTTCGAGTTGCCCAAGATCGCCAGCGTCATTGGGCCGATTCCCATCGGCGACCCCTTGAATTCTCAGTCGGCGACCATGTATTCCTGAGGATTTCGCCTAACCGCGGCGTCATTCGTTTTGGCGTACGAGGAAAGCTTAGTCCTAGGTATATAGGGCCGTTCGATATTCTGGAGCGAGTATGTGATGTGTCCTATCGTCTCGCTCTTCCACCGTCGCTACGTGAGGTGCATGACGTGTACCATGTATCCCAACTGCGACGGTATATCCCGGACCCGAGCCACATCCTGAATCATTCGAAATTGGTTGTTGGTACCAACCTTTCGTATGAGGAGAGGCCCGTGTCTATATTGGACCAGAGAGAGAAGATACTCAAGAACATGACTATTAGTTTAGTCCGTGTTGCTTGGGGTCATCACTCTTTGGGTGAGTCGACGTGGGAGCATGAGGATGATATCCGATCGCGATATCCCGACCTGTTTGACTCGTGAGGTATAATATCTTTCTTATGCCTTATGCCTTCGATTCCTTGCTTGCATGAATAATTACTTGATTGCTTGATTAGTATAGCTTGCCTATGAATAGTATAGCTTGTTCTTATCCCTCTAGCCTCTTAATTAAATTTTGAAGACGGAATTCTTTTAAGGTGGGTAGAGTTGTAATGCCTGTAGTTCGTATTATGTATCTTGGAATACGTGTACGTATTTTTATCTTATATCGCATATCTCATGGCTCGGCTCGGTTTATTTTAGGTTGGTTCGGCTAGGCTTGGGTTGCCTTGGTTCATCATGAACCAAGGGGAGAACCCCTACCTACCACCACCACCCTCATTTATATTTCCACCTAACTCTCCCTCTCTCTCTTCATTTTATTCTTCTCCTTCACTTCTTCTTCTCCACCATTTACTCTTTCACCTACCAGGAAAGAGAGCTAGGCAAGTGCAAACTTGCTTCATGATGGATCTCAAGTTTTATTGTTCCATTCTCTTCCTTACTTGATTCTAAGCCTCTTTAGAACTTGACATTTTTGGATTTGATGGATGGATTCTTGTAGATCTAAGTTTGTAACTTTTCGGTTTTCTTAGTTTTGATCTCTAAAACTTGGTTATTTTCGAAAACTAGTGTTTTTATGTTGTAAAGAATTCAATTTCATGCAGTTTTGGCTTTTGTTTCTCTTGATTTTGACTTCAGATGAGGAAGTTATGGCCAAAAGCAATTTCTGGTCATTTCTATATTCATCTGCAGCATCAGCCGCTTGTCGCAGTAGGCGCATATGATGTCGCATGAACCACATGTCGCAGTAGTCGCATATGATGTCGCAGATTGAGCCGCATGAGCCGCATGTCGCAGTAGGCGCATATGATATCGCAGATTGAGCCGCATGAGCCGCATGTCGCAATAGGCGCATATGATGTCGCAGTTGAGCCGCATGTCACAGTAAGCGCATATGGTGTCGCGAATGAGCCGCATGAGGCGCATGTCGCAGTAGGCGCATATAGTGTCGCGAATGAGCCGCATGGGGTACATGTCGCAGTTGGCGCATATGGTGTCGCGAATGAGCCGCATGAGGCGCATGTCGCAGTAGGCGCATATAGTATCGCGAATGAGCCGCATGGGGCGCATGTCACAGTAGCTGCTTATGGTGTCGCTGAATAGGCCGTATAATGCCTATTTTGACTATTTCTAACTGTTATATGTCCTAATTGACCGAATTGTGGCTCGAATTTTCCCCAACTCCCAACACGAAAGTTGTAGATCTTTTTTTTGGCATCAAGAATATGTCACTAGTTATTTTATGCAAGTTTCTCTCATTCATGATAATGTAAGAATAGAACACGATAGTGGCCCGCTGCGACGCACTCTTGACAAGTAAACTGACATGATATATCTCGGCATGCTGTTACGACAGCTAGCTGACCTGACAAGTATGAAAGGCTTGGACACCATGGGCGATTGTGTTTGTACAAATAAACTAGTACTGTCTTGCATCATGTCTAGGATGGGGAATCCTGAGTACCACGGTCAGGGGTACCTACTGGAATTGACTAAGGCTAATTAACTAGAATGATTCAGTAGTCATTAAGAGATTCCTAGCTACAGGCAATCCCGTTATCTGGGCGCATTTAGTGGACTTGTAGCCTACCGACGAGTAGGGCACATTTCCAGCACACAGTCATGTGTTGTATTCTTCCTAAACGGACATTCGACCTGGATAACCGGATGGTCTGCAGGGCTTGTGGCTGTTGGGATAATCTTATTGCATCTTGCTAGTAACTAGGCCTGTGATAACCCTAATTAGTTAAAAGTATCAAGCCATACTCTTGATTGGCCGTGATTGATTGGATGTAGTTTATTCCACTTAGTCTTATCCTGATCCTGTGCAAGATTGTGACATGACATGATTATTGATGCTTGCCTTAACAATAACGATCGGGGGTCCAGTTCTGTTCAGACGAAGGGTTACAACCCCGGTCCTTGTTCGGTTTAAGGGTTGTAACCTGGCTCCCGGAGCAGTTCTGTGTCATCCCTTCGTTTATTGTCTTATTGCAACTCCATGCCATGTTCGTCATGTTTTACCTTACCTTAATACCATGATTATTCATACTGTCCTTAGCAATAAAGATCAGGGGTCCAGTTCTGTTCAGGCGAAGGGTTACAACCCCGATCCTTGTTTGGTTTAAGGGTTGTAACCTGGCTCCCGGAGCAGTTCTGTGTCATCTCTTCGTTTATTGTCTTCACTGTACCAATAGTATTTGAGACGGGTTTCTATTCAGGTGAAGGGCTGCAATCCCGGTCCTTATTTGGTTTAAGGGTTGTGACCTGGCTACTTGAATAGTTTCCTCGTACTCAGTTTACTGTTGTTATCTCTATTATTATCAGTTTTTTTTATTATCTTTAATATTCTATTGTGATATGCTGGTTTTAGTTCCTAAGTGAAGCCTCCTTTGTGCCATTTGTTCTTTCTGGGGTCTGACCCAGCTGGTTTTGTGTGGCCAGATATCGGAGCAGCACCAGAGGATCCACCTGTCTTCCAGCCCGATGGTGACCACCAGGCGTTACCAGGGCAACGAGTGGGTTTCTTTTGTCCTTCCACCCTGTTTGTAAAATTATTCTTTTGAGGCGTTTAGCCGACGAGCACGTGTTAGCTCGTATTGCACCTTTATTTACTGTCTGCCTACGGGCTATAACATGATTGACAAATCCTAGGGTTGATCATGTATTGACTAAAACTCTTGCTAGTCCTGACATTTTGTACGACTAGCTTTATGATCATCCAATATGTAATGTATGGGACGCCTTACTATTGTATATTGATGCTCTAACATCTTATGACTGTTACTGCTTGCTTGTGATTGAGACAATAGGCTTATTCTTGACCATAGGAGACTGATGGATTGTAGTTAAACTCTCATGTATCTATACAGTCGTGACCGTATAGTGACGTAGATTCCATTTCATTATACGTAGCTGGCTATGTCTGTCCCCGCTCTCCAGTATTCTGGTTCTCGGGCGTGACATGGTTTTAGTGGTGGCCCATACAGGTCTTGTAAATCAAGATATGTGAGGTTTTACCGAATAGATGTCTCAATCAGTATTCGCCCTTGATCTCTGCTCGTATCTTCAAATCCCTGAGAATCTTGACCTGATCACATGCTTGTATCGTTGATCTATCATGGTCCTTCCTTATTGTTCCCTATGTCGTCTTCTTCAGCGGCATTGTTCCTGGACCTGCCGATCAGCAAGGCGGTGCACCTCCAGCGGACCAGCAGCAACCTGGAGATCAAGCCCAACATTCAGGAGTAGCCTCCAGAGTCATGCCTACCGAAGGGGAACCACCAGTTCAGCCCGTCCAGCCTGCGGAGACTGATGATGGTACTTTGGTGGGTCTCATCAGGTCCCTATTAGCTTCCCAGGATCGTCGAGGAGATGCCTTGCACCAGGCGGTGGCAGACGCTTTGACCAGAGGAGGTCATCAGGGTAATAGCGCGGCCAACAGCTTCAAGCGCTTGTACCTTCCCTTCTTCGACGGCAGTAAAGAAGCGATCGCTGCAGATGCATGGCTTCAGGACACAGAGGTGATTCTAGAAGCAGCCATGACTCCAAAGAACGAGTAGGTGGCCGTGGTGCGCATGCAGTTACTAGATCTTGCCCGCAGCTGGTGGGCAGCGCAGGCTGATGGTTTAGTAGCCCCTATTTCATGGGCAGTATTCAGGGAGAGATTTCAGACCAAGTATTTTGATGCTGTAGCTCGGTACGATCTACAGACGAGGTTCACCAATCTGAAGCAGATGGGCAGGACGGTCGACGGATATGCGGCCGAATTCTCCAGACTTAGTCGGTTTGCTCCCACCTTGATAGCGACCGAGTTCGATAGAGCCCAGCGGTTCCAGCAGGGGCTCCACCTAGAAATTTTATTGGCGGTGGAGCAGTTTGAGCATCAGACTTTTGATGCAGTGTTGAGAGCAGCCCGGAGGCATGAGTATACCTCCCAGAGAATCGTAGATAGGACCGGAGGTCGAAAGCGATCTCACGGCCAGATGAATCAGTCATCAGCACCAGCCCCGGCGGCTAGGGCTTTGACCATTGGAGCTCCGAAGCGGGCGGCCTCAGTGATGTCGGTTCAGCATTCCGTCCCAACGCACCCTCAGCAGCAGAAGCAGAAGCAGTCTTCCGTAGTGGGATGTTCACACTGCGGAAAGCCAGGGCATGTGGTATCGGAGTATCGTAGAGCACAGGGTTTGTGCTTGATTTGTGGTGCCCCGGACCACAGGGTTGGGAATTGCCCGAACAGGGAGAGTTCATCGGCCTTCTTTAGTCCTTCAGTTAGAGGACCAGCACCAGTCCAGCAGCAGCAGCAGCTACAGTACCCGTTCCCGAGGCCATTGCCGATGCAGGCCTAGGCATTCCAGCAACAGAGACCGCAGCAGTATGCCCAAGCCCAAGCCCTGATCCAGAGCAGACAGAGGAATTTTCAGCAGAGGGGACCCGCACCCAGAGAACATGGTCAAGTGCTGGCTTTGACCATGGGAGAAGAAGGAATAGCTCCAGGTGAGGTGGTGGCAGGTACTATTCTCGTTAACACCTTTCCAGCTTCAGTATTATTTGATTCTGGTGCCTCGTATTCATTTATGTCTGCACGATTCGTGACACGGGTAGGATTGGAGGCCGAGTCATTATCAGTGAGGCTCAATATACTTACTGGTAATGGACTTGTGGGAGTAGATAGAGTATTTTTCTCGTGTCGGATCGTAGTTAGCGGTAGAGAATTTTCCGCTAGATTGATAGAGTTTCCGATGGCCGATTATGATGTGGTCTTAGGGATGGATTGGTTGAGGGACCAGTATGCTAGGATAGACTGCCACATTGGCAGGGTTATTTTTAGCATTCCAGGCGAGCCGGAGTTTTCTTTCTCCCGAGGCGAAGTTGAACTTTCTCCTCCAGTGTTGCGGATGGCAGTAGCAGCAGTGCAGTTGCCTCGGATTGTCAAAGAGTTTCCAGATGTTTTCCCAGAAGAGCTTCCAGGGATGCCGCCAGAGCGAGAGATCGAGTTTACCATCGACTTGATTCCCGAGATAGCCCCAGTGTCAGAGAGAGTCTACAGGATGGCGCCATCAGAGCTAGAGATATTGTACAAGATGATTGAAGAACTCAGAATCAAGGGATTCATTTGTGCTAGTGGATCACCTTGGGGAGCCCCGATGCTTCTTGTGAAAAAAAGGATGGTACGTCCAGATTATGTGTAGATTATCGTACCTTGAACTCAGTGACAATCAAGAACAGATACCCTCTCCCGAGGACAGATGACTTGTTTGATCAACTCAAAGGGGCGTCAGTATTTTCGAAGATTGACTTGCGGTCAGGATACCATCAGATCAGAGTCAAAGAACAGGACATCCCGAAGACAGCGTTCAGATCGAGATATGGGCATTGGGAGTTCCTTGTGATGCCATTTAGAGCAACCAATGCGCCGGCAGTATTCATGGACCTCATGAATCGTATCTTTATGCCTTATTTGGATCAGTTCGTGATTGTATTTCTAGACGACATCCTGGTCTACAGTAAGAGTGAGACGGAGCATGAGCAGCATCTTCGAGTTGTCTTCCAGATTCTCAGAGAGCACCAGCTGTATGCCAAGTTCAGTAAGTACGAGTTCTGGCTCGATCACATTTCGTACTTGGGTCATATCATCACCAGAGGAGGAGTAGAAGTGGATCCCCAGAAGATCGTGGCCATTGAGTCGTGGCCAGTGCCTAGCACAGTGGCAGAAATTTGCAGTTTTCTTGGCTTGGCCGGCTACTACCGGTGATTTGTTTCAGACTTTGCTCGAATTTCCGCGTTATTGATCCAGTTGACCCGCAAGGATGTGCTGTTTGCTTGGATAGCAGAGTGCCAGGATTCTTTTGAGAGGTTAAAGCGAGGCTTGATGACGGCTCCTATTCTCACGCTTCCAGATGGAATTGGAGGATTCTCCGTATATTGTGATGCTTCGGGCAGAGGTTTAGGATGTGTTCTGATGCAGCATGGAAAGGTAATAGCTTATGCGTCATGGCAACTTCGTGATCATGAGAGGAATTACCCAACCTATGACTTGGAGCTGGCAGCAGTAGTGTTTGCACTTAAGTTGTGGAGGCACTACTTGTACGGAGATAGGGTGGAGATCTTTACCGACCACAAGAGCCTGAAGTATGTTTTCATCCAGAAGGATCTTAACATGCGTCAGAGAAGATGGCTAGAGCTGCTAGTGGATTATGATGTCAACATGCAGTATCACCCAGGGAAGGCCAACGTTGTTGCAGATGCATTGAGCAGGAGAGCCGGTATTTATTTCCTGACAGCGCAACCAGAACTGTTAGCCGATCTTCAGAAGATGGATATAGAAGTTGTCCTCCCTTCCAGTATGGCATTGATGACCAGCATGCAAGTTCAGTCCACTATAGTCGAGAGGATTCGGATGGCACAGTCAGTAGATTCCAAGCTTCAGCGACTCAGAGCAGAGTGTGAGGCAGGACGAAGACCAGAGTTATGCATTCATGAAGATGGTACACTTTGACATGGTAAGCGTCTTTGTGTACCCAGTAGAAATATCAGACAGGAGATCATGGCAGAGTCTCCAGTTCGCAGTATTCTATTTATCCCGACGGCACAAAGATGTATCGTGATATTCGTCAGCACTTTTGGTGGAATGGCATGAAGAGGGAGATAGCCCGGTTTGTCTCTCGTTGTTTAGTCTGCCAACAAGTTAAGGCTGAACATCAGAGGCCCGCTGGACTTCTTCAACCATTGTCGATTTTCGAGTGGAAATGGGAGCATATAACCTTGGATTTTGTGACTGGATTGTCTAGATCCCCGGCTGGCAGAGACTCTATTTGGGTTGTCATAGACAGACTCACGAAAGTGGCTCACTTTCTTCCGTTCAGAGTTGGTCAGTCGACGGCTCACCTAGCGGAGATGTATCTCCGGCAGATTGTCAGATTGTACGGTGTACCAGTCAGTATCACTTCAGACAGAGATTCAAGATTTACGTCAGACTTTTGGCGTAGCTTGCAAAAAAGTTTGGGAACTCACCTCCAGTTCAGTTCAGCTTATCACCCGCAGACAGATGGCCAGTCGGAACGTACGATCCAGACTCTTGAAGATATGTTATGGTCATGTACACTCGACTTCGGTGGTTCATGGGAAGATCATGTGCACCTGGTGGAGTTCTCGTACAACAACAGTTTCCAGGCCAGTATCCAGATGGCACTGTTCGAGGTACTGTATGGTAGGAAGTGTCGATCCCCGCTAGCCTGGGATGATATTGGAGAGAGGCAGATGCTTGGTCCGGAAATGATTGCTCAGACCGTTGAAGTGGTCAGGAGAGTCAGAGTTCATCTTCGAGTTGCCCAAGATCGCCAGCGTCATTGGGCCGATTCCCATCGGCGACCCCTTGAATTCTCAGTCGACGACCATATATTCCTGAGGATTTTGCCTAACCGTGGCGTCATTCGTTTCGGCGTACGAGAAAAGCTTACTCCTAGGTATATAGGGTCGCTCGATATTCTGGAGCAAGTAGGTGATGTGTCCTATCGTCTCGCTCTTTCGCCGTCGCTACGTGAGGTGCATGACGTGTTCTATGTATCCCAACTGCGACGATATATCCCGGACCCGAGCTACATCCTGGATCATTCGGAATTGGTTGTTGGTACCAACCTTTCGTATGAGAAGAGGCCCGTGTCTATATTGGACCAGAGAGAGAAGATAATCAAGAACAAGACTATTAGTTTAGTCCGTGTTGCTTGGGGTCATCACTCTTTGGGTGAGTCGACGTGGGAGCGTGAGGATGATATCCGATCGCGATATCCCGACCTGTTTGACTCGTGAGGTATAATATCTTTCTTATGCCTTATGCCTTCGATTCCTTGCTTGCATGAATAATTACTTGATTGCTTGATTAGTATAGCTTGCCTATGAATAGTATAGCTTGTTCTTATCCCTCTAGCCTCTTAATTAAATTCCGAGGACGGAATTCTTTTAAGGTGGATAGAGTTGTAATTCCTGTAGTTCGTATTACGTATCTTGGAATACGTGTACGTATTTTATCTTGTATCGTATATCTCATGGCTTGGCTCGGTTTATTTTGGGTTGGTTCGGCTAGGCTTGGGTTGTCTTGGTTCATCATGAATCAAGGGGAGAACCCCTACCTACCACCACAACCCTCATTTATATTTCCACCTAACTCTCTCTCTTCATTTTATTATTCTCCTTCACTTCTTCTTCTCCACCATTTACTCTTCCACCTACCAGGAAAGAGAGCTAGGCAAGTGCAAACTTGCTTCATGATGGATCTCAAGTTTTATTGTTCCATTCTCTTCCTTACTTGATTCTAAGCCTCTTTAGAACTTGACATTTTTGGATTTGATAGATGGATTCTTGTAGATCTAAGTTTGTAACTTTTCGGTTTTCTTAGTTTTGATCTCTAAAACTTGGTTATTTTCGAAAACTAGTGTTTTTATGTTGTAGAGAATTCAATTTCATGCAGTTTTGGCTTTTGTTTCTCTTGATTTCGACTTCGAAAGAGGAAGTTATGGCCTAAAGCAATTTTTGGCCATTTTTATGTTCATCTGCAGCATCAGCCGCTTGTCGCAGTAGGCGCATATGATGTTGCAGTATGATGCCGCATGAACCACATGTCGCAGTAGTCGCATATGATGTTGCAGATTGAGCCGCATGAGCCGTATGTCGCAGTAGGCGCATATGATGTCGCAGATTGAGCCGCATGAGCCGTATGTTACAGTAGGCGCATATGATGTCGCAGTTGAGCCGCATGTCGCAGTAGGCACATATGGTGTCGCGAATGAGCCGCATGGGGCTCATGTCGCAGTAGGCGCATATGGTGTCACAAATGAGCCGCATGAGGCGCATGTCGCAGTAGGCGCATATAGTGTCGCGAATGAGCCGCATGGGGCGCATGTCACAGTAGCCACTTATGGTGTCGCTAAATAGGTCGCATAATGCCTATTTTGACTATTTCTAACTGTTATATGTCCTAATTGACCGAATTGTGGCTCGAATTTTCCCCAACTCCCAACACGAAAGTTGTAGATCTTTTTCTTGGCATCGAGAATATGTTACTAGTTATTTTATGCAAGTTTCTCTCATTCATGATAATGTAAGAATAGAACACGATAGTGGCCCGCTGCGGCGCACTCTTGACAAGTAAACTGACATGATATATCTTAGCATGCGGTTACGACAGCTAGCTTGACATGACAAGTATGAAAGGCTTGGACACCGTGGGCGATTGTGTTTGTACAAATAAACTAGTACTGTCTTGTATCATATCTAGGATGGGGACCCCTGAGTACCACGGTCAGGGGTACCTACTGAAATTGACTAAGGCTAATTAACTAGAATGATTCAGTAGTCATGAAGAGATTCCCAGCTACAGACAATCCCGTTATCTGGGCACATTTAGTGGACTTGTAGCCTACCGACGAGTAGGGCACATTTTCAGCACACAGTCATGTGTTGCATTCTTCCTAAACGGACATTCGACCTGGATAACCGGATGGTCTGCAGGGCTTGTGGCTGTTGGGATAATCTCATTGTATCTTGCTAGTAACTAGGCCTGTGATAACCCTAGTTAGTTAAAAGTATCAAGCCGTACTCTTGATTGGCCGTGATTGATTGGATGTAGTTTATTCCAGCTTAGTCTTATCCTGATCCTGTGCAAGATTGTGACATGACATGATTATTGATGCTTGCCTTAACAATAACGATCGGGGGTCCAGTTCTGTTTAGGCGAAGGGTTACAACCCCGGTCCTTGTTTGGTTTAAGAGTTGTAACCTGGCTCCCGGAGCAGTTCTGTGTCCTCTATTCGTTTATTGTCTTATTGTAACCCCATGCCATGTTCGTCATGTTTTACCTTACCTTAATACCATGATTATTCATACCGGCCTTAGCAATAAAGATCAGGGGTCCAGTTCTGTTCAGGGGAAGGATTACAACCCCGGTCCTTGTTTGGTTTAAGGGTTGTAACCTGGCTCCCGGAGCAGTTCTTTGTCCTCTCTTCGTTTATTGTCTTCACTGTACCAATAGTATTTGAGACGGGTTTCTATTCAGGTGAAGGGCTGCAACCCCGGTCCTTGTTTGGTTTAAGGGTTGTGACCTGGCTACTTGAATAGTTTCCTCGTACTCAGTTTACTGTTGTTATCTCTATTATTATCAGTTTTTTAATATATTATCTTTAATATTCTATTGTGATATGCTGGTTTTAGTTCCTAAGTGAAGCCTCCTTTGTGGCACTTGCTCTTTTTGGGGTCAATACCCAGCTGATTTTGTGTGGCCAGATATCGGAGCAGCACCAGAGGATCCACCTGTCTTCCAGCCCGATGGTGACCACCAGGCGTAACCAAGGCAACGAGTGGATTTCTTTTGTCCTCCTACCCTGTTTGTAAAATTATTCTTTTGAGGAGTTTAGCCGACGAGCACGTGTTAGCTCGTATTGCACCTTTATTTACTGTCTGCCTAAGGGCTGTAACATGATTGACAAATCCTAGGGTTGATCATGTATTGACTAAAACTCTTGCTAGTCCTGACATTTTGTACGACTAGCTTCATGATCATCCAATATGTAATGTATGGGACGCCTTACTATTGTATATTGATGCTCTAACATCTTGTGACTGTTACTGCTTGCTTGTGATTGAGACAATAGGCTTGTTCTTGACCATAGGAGACTGATGGATTGTAGTTAAACCCTCATGTATCTATACAGCCATGACCGTATAGTGACGTGGATTCTATTTCATTATACATAGCTGGCTATGTCTGTCTCCGCTCTCCAGTATTCTGGTTCTGGGGCGTGACATTCCAAGTTCTCCGACGAACTTGCTGGTTCCTAAAAGCTGTTCGTGTAGGGCGAATAAAGCTTTGAGCAATGGTTCCAGCAGGCATTCTTCCATCTTTCGCCAGTCACCTTCTTCGTTGCTGCCAGTAATTCTGATTGTATCTTCTTTTTAGAAGTACTACGATCGATTGCTGTTGATTACAAAATCTTTTTAGATTCTCGTAATTCAGAATCACCTTCCTTGAAGTGTTGATTTGAAACATTGTTTTTACAATTGTTTCATTTTCTTAGCTTTCCATCGAAAAATTGTGCCCCGGCACTAACATTTCTCAGTCAATTCAGTCCCCGGCTAGGAATCCTATCCAGCATTGAACATTCCTCTCCGTTAAGTAGACCTTCGAAGGGAATCCGTCGTCGGCGGCCACGTCGATCCCGGGCGTCGTCTTCTTAGTAAAACTGATCACCGACTGCTGCTTCCGGGCACCGTCGGGTCCCTGGACGGGGACTCGCTGCTGATCGTGATCTGGGCTAGATAGTTCGACCTGTGTGACTGCAGGACGTCGTAGATGATCGATAGGTCGCCGCTAGCGCCGGAGGCGACGGCGTTGGAGGAATCCCTCTCATTGGCGTTGGCGTTGGCGTTGGGGTTGGGGACGCAGCAGGTGGAGATGGAGGAGTTGGAGTCGAGAACCGGAGACGGGCAGTCGAAGCCGCGCAGCGACAGTGCTCGGCGGGAAGGGGAGACGAGGTGCCGGAAGCGCCGAAGAGGATCCCTCTGATGAGCATCTGGGTCTGGGTCTGGGTCTGGGCGAGGTCGTTGGCGGTCCCGATGGCGGTCTTGAGGTCAGGGTCTCGGAGGAGGCCGGAGAGGGAGACGGGGCCCGGGGAGTCGGAGGTGTTGAAGGGGAAGGGGGAGGCGAGGAGGCCCGGTTCGACGGAGACGAGGAGCTCGCAGTGGAAGAATTTGATGAGGTAGGACTGTAACACCCAGTTTTCTGAAATTGGGGTATTTTTGAAAATTTATTATTTTTATTATTTATTAGTGGTATTTTAGTCATGGTATGATTTTCTGGTGATTTAGTTAGGTTAAACCAATTCCTAAGTCATGACTTGTGACTTTGTGATTTTACTAATAAACTCTAGTGTAAACCCTAGCTATTCCTTAACCTAGAGACTAACCATGATCATGTGAGCTTAGCCATAGGCTTAGAACATCAAATTAGGGCTTTTTGGCCTAAAGGGTATTTTGGTAATTTTCTAGGATTTATTTGGAATTATTTGAAATTATGTGTTTTTATTATTAATTAATTATTGATTAGTGTTATGTTAGTCCCTAAGCTAGTTTAGCCTAATCTAGGGGTTAGTCACTAACCTAGAAGACTAAGTGTAGATATTTACTTTATGTGTAAATATCTAGGTTGATAAATATCTAGATATTTAACTTTCTAGGATATTTTAGAAACCTAGAATATCTAACCCTAGTCAAAGCCTTAGAGACTAAGTTTTGCAAGGTGGAAGGGGACCCTATAGCCTACCCCTACCCCCCATGGCAGCCAAGAACACCCCCCCCCTATATATGTACACCCCTTCACAAAAAGGTCCCATTTTCATTACACTAAAACCTTGATTTTTCCCTCAACTTCACACCTCCATAACTTCACCATTAGTGATCCTATTGACCTCAAATCTTTTGCATTGGAACCCTAACATACCAAGGGAGCTAGGGGAGACTAGAAGTTGGAGTTTTTGAGGTTTTGGACATCACAAAGTTGAAGTGAAGCCCCCCCCCTCTACATTGGATTTCTTGATTTCTAGCACATAGAGGTATTTTCATTTTTATCTATGT
The DNA here is from genome assembly GCA_029216955.1 of Iris pallida. Lineage (NCBI taxonomy): Eukaryota > Viridiplantae > Streptophyta > Magnoliopsida > Asparagales > Iridaceae > Iris > Iris pallida. Next base: position 1,716,213 of record JANAVB010017398.1, on the reverse strand, counting down.
AATGTAGTGATTTTTCTTCATAAATGCATGCATGTAGGTCTACCCTAACTGTAGGACAAGTTGGTGAAAACTAGGATCGATTTGGTGTCCGTATTGGACACGTATCCTATTTCAATTTCATGTTAATACACTGATTTTGCTCACTGTTTCAGTACATGTAAACTCACTGATTTTCAAATGTTTTTGATCAAAACCCTAGCCTACCTAACCCTAAACCTAACCCTAAAACACTGAGCACAAATTGGGTTGTGTCGTGTCCAAAATTGGACACGAAGCTCTCAGTTTCACACACTGGACACAGTGCACAGTACACTGAAATGTGCCCTGCTACCACTGTGTCAGTTCTCCTTGGACACGCCACGTGGACACGCCAAAATTGGCATAGAGCACGGGGCACTGACTGACAGGTCATCCCCAAAGTTTGGGATGACCTCGTGTCGTGTCGGACACGGAATCGTCCCCGCAAGGGACGTGCACTGCACGAACAGCCGTAAAACGGCTCTGACACGGGTCTCGTGTCCCATGTACACGAGTCGTGGACACGTGTCAGGGTGACACATGTGTAGAGGAACCTAGGGCGAACCCCAGGACACGAGCACGAGATGTGTCGTGTCCTGTGTCGCGTACACGAGACGCGTGCATCACTGCACGACGCGGTCTGAAACCACGTATTTCCCTCTCTGATACGCGTGTCGTGTCCCCTCTACACGACACGTGGACACAGTGCAGGGTGCTGGACACGTGCACGAACCCTAGACTCACCTACTGACACGATCACGAGATGTGTATCGCTTTGTGTCGTATCCTAGACTCGTCTACATGTGTGCACGACGTGTAGTGTCTGTTAGTGTATGTGTTTTACCCGATTGGGTTTAGGAGTTGGTGGACACGCCGTGTCGTGTCATGGCCATGTGTCAGGCTAGTAGGAACCTAGAGGAACCTAGGGGCTACCATTACCAACCACTAGTATCGAGCCTTAGCTCGGTTTTGGATGTGAAATTGGGTTTACCCAATTTCGAGTAAACAGTGCAGTTTTTCCAGTTTTGGGGATATTTTCCAGTTTTTGAAAATGGATTTCAAACCAAATTTTAATATGTTTTATACATGTATATATGTATTTTTAGTGTATATATATATAGTATATATGTATGTGAGTGTGTGGGTGAAATTTGAGGATGTGTAGTTGTGTGCATAGGGAGTTGTGTAGGTATATACATATATATGTATATGTGGACTGTGTGTGTGTGAGTTTGGGGCTGGGATTCCTGTCTCAGGAATCTGAGACACCCCCCCCCCTACTGTTCTGTCCATCCCTTTCTCTCTTCACTCTCTCCTCCCTGTCTCTC
>JANAVB010017398.1:1644867-1709867 GCA_029216955.1 Iris pallida | reverse complement strand
TACGGTTGGGTTCGTATCGAAAAACTGCATTCGTAGACATGTAGTTTGATGACTTTAGAGATCGTTGACTCTGGCACACTTTTCGGTACAAAAGGGTCCAACGGCGGACATCGTTTTTGCCCAAAATTATCGTTTTGCCCCTGTGTCCAGAATTGGGCTTAAGGACAGGCAATCCTAGCTTAATTTGACTATTCTGAGAACGTTGGTACTATTTATTTCTGAATCCGAAGACTTTCACATGTGTTGACTGATTAGTGGCTTATCGAGTGGTATGGTATTATTGGTTTCTCCAGCTAAGGACCAAAGGCAAGTGCACTTTCTGATTGCTTTTCGATTCATAGTAGTCTTTTCATTTATGTCTATACATATATCTTGCTGCTTGTTGACACGCTCGTCACACGGAGTAGTCGGGAGGGAAAATATCTTAGTAGACATGTGGACTACCCAGAAATATCCCAAGATGTCTATTCGTGAACAATAGCATCTGTACACGGCACGTGTAGATGCCGGATTTACCTCCTAGCCGTTCACATGTCGAAACAGATATTTTACACCACCTAGATAGATGTCTTTTATTAGTTTTTTTCCTTGTTTACTTCTCTATAGTGCTATGTCATCAGTTTCTTACTAGCTTTATATTCCATATGCTATTTTCATGTCTTGTTAATTCTATTGTGTTTTGCATTGATCGTCGGTTTGTGTACTTGTTCCATTCCTGACTGGAAACCAATATTTTTCAGGTTTAGCCGCTACCACTCTTAGCACTGGGAGGACATGGGTATACTGAGGTCGACCTAGAAATAGAAAGCAATTGTATCAATTTCATTAACTGTAAAATCTTGTATTTTCTTCAATTATAAATGTTGTAACTGTTGTAATAAATTTAGAAATGTGAATGAGCAGCAAATGTTGTATTTCTTGAGCATTTATTTCTTACGGGCTTGACAGCGTTCTACCGCCGACTCTGCGGCGTAGGCTGGCTTGGACACGTCTCGTATCCGAAAAGCGGGTATAGGTCGTGACAAGTTTTTGTGGTGGCCCATGCAGGTCAATTTTTGCAAAATGTTGCGAACTCATGATGGTATGTTAGTCGTACTATTGCGAGCCTGCGACCATGAAATGCTAATTCACAAACTAGGATTAAAATGATTTAAGATAATGACTAGGACTAGGAGTCCCTTGTACAAATTGACTGTCGGGTAGTTAAGGTTGTTAGCTAAGCCATGCTATTTAGGAATTATTGAATTCAGATGACTTGCCAAATCTCTATAGAAACACTATTACCCTTGATATGACGACATGCTCCAACGTGGGTATACTACTCACTTGGCTAGTTAGATTTTCCCTAGAATTAAGGCTATGATCTTGATAACCTGTTCAGTCTTCTTTTGCTCTATGTAGATATAATTTTTATCATCAATTAGAATTGCATGTTTTAAATTCTATTTTGCTGTAGGTAACTGGTTTATAATTTCTGATTCTGCTATTCATATACAAGCCTTGAGGTAGAATTGGTTCAGGGTTTTCCCCTCAACTATTTGAAATATATATGAGATAAATGTTAGGATGTTCTTATTTTCCTTATCTTAGTTTTTTCCTCCCTGATCAATATATTACTTTAAGGATTGAGACTTGTAGATAGATATTTACACTTTCTATCATAGTCAAGTAGTTTGAAACTCTGGCAACTCCTTGAAGTCCTTAGGAATATAATTAGAGTAATTAAATGACCGCGATGACTAGACAGCAGCGCACTGTCGCCAATTGTTTGAGAGCGGATAGTGTGGGTTCACTGCAGCCAGCAGCGTACTGGCGAGGCACAACCCATAGAAATGAAACCATTTTGAGGATCATAGGTTATAGAACATTGCTAAAACTATGTTGTAGTTGACCAAGACTTTAGGGATAGTAAGATTGTAGGAAGACTGTATAAGCAAGAACACCAGGTAAGGATTTGACTTTCTCAAAACTCGAACTATTGTGCCTCCTTTCCAAAAATCTCGCATATTCATATTTTGACTATCTTGACCAATGCTGCTATTACAGCATAATTTTACAAGCTTACTCTTTTATCAAGCTTGATTTGAGACATGTTTATTGGAGACGTCCGCTAACATATTGTCTAATCAGAATCATTGTATTACGGTCTGATCAACCATGATGCATTTGGTTCGCTTTTTCCATTTAATTATCCTACGTGGATTGAGATATAAATGTCTCTAGGATCTTATCCACGACTGCCTTGACAATTCCTCTTGAAATAGGCATTCGCCCTTGAATCATGTAATTATGTTCAGTGACACATCTCTTGAACTCTTTATTGTTTTTGTCTTTCGCGGATTGGAGAGACGAAAACTCGTAATTGATAGATAGACACAGAGTATTCCCATGGCTATGATAGTTGTATATGCAAGTGTAGCTACCCTCGGCCAGCCCTGTGACAGGAACCTTGCCACCATATCCTAGCCTCTAAGGTGGGTAGAAGTCTTCGGAGTTTTCGGAGTTACAAAATGACAAGAAAGAGGATACAACTATTTTGAGAAATTAAAGTTGAGGAGATTAAGGAAATACTAAACTTCGAATTTTAAGGAATAATTATGGATTTGAATTTCGAGGACGAAATTATTTTTAAGGTGGGTAGATTTGTAGCTCCCCTTCCCGAAAATTGTCGAGTTATATTTATTCTATTATTTATTTAAATTAAATTGTGATTTTTAGAATTAATTATTTAGTTAATTATTACGATAGATGATTTTAGCCATGGTTGAGATTTGGAGTACAAGGTGACTAGGAATTATGGCACAGTGTCACGCCCCAGAACCAGAATACTGGAGAGCGGGGGCAGACATAGCCAGCTACGTATAACGGAATGGGATCCACACCGCTATACGGTCACGGCTGTCTAGATATGTGAGGGTTTCACTACAATCCATCAGTCTCTTAAGGTCATAAAATAGCCTATTGTCTCAATCTCAACCAACTAATAATAATCACAAGATATCAGATCACCAAATATACAATTGTAAGGCGTCCCAAACATTACATATCCAGATGATCATGAAGCTAGTCGTACAAAATGTAAGGACTAGCAAGAGTTAAGTCATACATGATCAACCTCGAGTTGCCAATCATGCTTACAGCCCGTAGGCAGACAGTAAATAAAGTTGCAAACGAGCTAACACTTGCTCGTCGGCTAAACGCCTCAAAAGAATAATTTACAATATTACAGTGGAAGAACAAAAGAAACCCACTCGATGCCCTGGTTACGCCTGGTGATCACCATCGGGCTGGAAGACAGGTAGATCCTTTACTGCTGCTCCGGTATCTGGCCATACAAAACCAACTGGGTCAGACCCCAGGAAGAGCAAGTGCCACAAAGGAGGCCACAAAATAAGAACCAAAGCCAGCAAATTAACACAATAATATAATTACATAATAAGAGACAGTAATTTAAGAAAAAGCATGATGGGTAATTATAAAAGACAATCTTGCATAGAATCACTAAAAGACAGGACATATGAAAAAGCATGTCAGGATGATATACGATGAGATAACCATGGGACTATTCAGATAGCTAGGTTACAACCCGTAAACCAAACAAGGACCGGGGTTGTAATTCTTCGTCTGAACGGAACTTGGTTTCTCTCACCATTTATCGGCAAGATAAATATAAGAAATCAGGTCAAGTAACAATCTGGAGTGACAATCATTATAGTGACAATCTGGAGTGACAATCCTTCAATCATTCTGGTACAATCTTACAATCAATCAATTCTAGACAATACTATACTGGACTAGACTCCATCCAAGCAATCACGGCCAATCATTGCCTACGGCTTTCTACATTAACTAACTAGGGTTATCACAATCCTAGTTACTAGCAAGATGCAATGAGATGCTCCAAGTAGTCACAGGCCCTGCAGCTATCCAGGTTATCCAGGCAATCATTATAGTGACAATCTTGAGAGTATAATGCATTATAGTGACAATAGAGTTCAATCATTTGAGTGACAATGGTGGGTGCCCCACATAACAGTGGGCTGGAAATGTGCCCTACTCGTCGGCAGGCTACAAGTCCAATCATTTGTGACCGGGATAACGGGATCGCCTGTAACTGGGGAACATCTCTTCATGACTAGTGAATTATACTAATCATTAACCTTAGTCCAATTCAGTAGGTACTCCTGACCGTGGTACTCAGGAGTCCCCTCCTAGACATGATGCAAGACATGACTGGATTATTTGTACAAGCACAATCGCCCACGGTGTCAGGATTAATTATACAGGTCATGTCATGTCAGGTAGCCGTCGCAACAGCTATTTAAGATATATCAGGTCAGGTTATCATATCAAGTGTACTAGTCAGGAGTGCGCCACGACGGGCCACTTATCAGGGCATGCTCAATTATCAATTCCAAACATATCCAGTAAATTCGTGATTATCAAGTTCAGGACAAAAGGATATAAAATGGACGTAAAATATCTAATAAAATATCAATATACAGGGCTATAGAAGAGCCATGCTTAAAGAATTAAGACCAAAACTCCAAGAGCCAATGGGTTAAGCAAGGGGTCAGGGGGCAGCGTACACAAAAGTCACGCACGCAGGGGGAGCTGCGTACGCGAAAAGTCATGCACGCTCAAGGGGAGCAGCGTACACGAAAAGTCACGCACGCTCAAGGGGGGCAGCGTACGCGAAAAGTCACGCACGCTCAAGGGAGCAGCGTACATGAAAAGTCACGCACGCTCCAGGGAAGCAGCGTACATGAAAAGTCACGCACGCTCAAGGGAGCAGCGTACATAAAATGTCACGCACGCTCAAGGGAGCAGCCTACATGAAAAGTCACGCACGCTCCAGGGAGCAGCGTACATGAAAAGTCACGCACGCTCAAGTCTGCGTACGCACAAAAGCACGCACGCAGGAGACACGCTTCCAACATGAAGCGTATCCAAGGCTCAGTGGCGTAAGCTAAGAAGCTCTGCACACTGCTCACTATCTTCTCCAAACAGCAAGAACACCATGGTTGAACTCAAGGCTACACAACATCATAACTTGGCCATCCGAACTCCAAATTCGGATTTCCAAAGTCCCAACTGGAGTGAAACTGAATGCTCTTCCACATGGAAACATCAAAACCCACAAAATCCAACTAAAAAGATCAAACCATGCAAAATTTGAAAATAGCTAAAACCTAGATCTAGAACAATGGAGACACCAAATCACAAAAAGCCAAGAACTAATGTTGATCACCATGTCCTAATCTAGCTAATGGACCAAGAAAATAGGGTTCTCATGTAGTGGTAAGATGCACTTGCCTAGGGTTGGAAGAGTTGTGTAGAGGAAGGAGAAGAAGAAGAAGAAGGAAATAAATGGTAGTTATGAGGAGAGAGAAAATGTTGGTGGAGTTTTAAAGAGGGTGGAATGTGGTGTGTTGAGGGTGGAGCATAGGCTATGGTGATCCAATACCTATTAAACCCAACCAAACCAACCCAAACCAATTAAAACCGAGCCATGACAAAACCCAAAATACGAGAAATACCGAAATTCCACAAGTCGAGAAAAATAAAAATACATGCCAAAATTCCAGATACGAATATAAATACGAAATACGGGAAAATACGGAAAAATGAGGGTGACAACTCTACCCACCTTAAAAGAATTCCGTCCTCGAAATTTAATCAAGGAGCTAGAGATTGTCACGACAAGCTATACTAAGCACAGGCAAGCTACACTAAGCAATTCAATCATACAATCATACAATGCAAGCAAGGAAGAAAAAATATAAGGCATAAGAAAGACATTATACCTCACGGGTCAAACAAGTAGGGACAACGTGATCGGATATCATCCTCACTCTCCCACGTTTGACTCTCCCAAGGAGCGATGAACGCAAGCAACATGAACTAAACTGATAGTCTTGCGCTCGAGGTCTCTCCCCTTGGTCAAACAGGGACACGGGCCTTTCCTCATACGAAAAGGTTGGTACCAATAACCGTTTTCGAATGATCTAGGACATGGCTCGGGTCCGGAATATACCGTTGTAATTAGGACACATGAAACATGACACGTGTCCCGCATAACGACGACAGAAAGCAAGATAATAGGACACAGATACCTCTCTGCCGATTCTGGATCTGGGCCTGGGCCAGGGCAAACTGCCGCGGGTTCTGTTGCTGGAAAGTCTGGGCCTGAGTCGGCAATGTCCCTGGGAACGGAAGCTGCTGTGGTTGGTGAACTGGAGCTGGTTCTGGTGCTGGTGCTGGTGCTGGCCCCCTAACCGAGGGACTAGATACTGTTGATGCTGAATCGACTCTGAATGGGCAGGACCCCACCCTATGGTCCGGTGCCCCATACAACAAGCATAATCCCAGCGCCTTGCGACACTCCGCTACCACGTGTCCAGGCTTCCCACAATAAGAACAGCCTACGGCGGAAGACTGTGCCTGCTTCTGTTTCTGCTAAGGGTACGTCGGGGTCGAGTACTGGACCGACGTAACTGAGGTTGCTTGCCTCGGAGTTCCAATAGTCAAAGCCCTAGCTGCCGGGGCTGGTGCTGAAGATTGATTCATCTGACTATGGGACCGCTTCCGACCTCTAGTCCTGTCCACTATTCTCTGGGAGGTATACTCGTACCTCCTTGCTGCTCGCAACACCGCATCATAGGTCTGATGCTCGAACTGTTCTACTGCCAATATAATCTCTAGGTGAAGTCCCTGCTGGAACCTCTGCGCTCTGTCAAACTCGGTTGCCACCAAGGTAGGAGCAAACCGACTGAGTCTGAAAAACTCGACCGCATATCCGTCGACCGTCCTCCCCATCTGCTTAAGATTACTGAACCTGGTCTGCAAGTCATACCGAGCCACTGCATCATAATACTTGGTCTGGAACTTTTCGCTGAACACTGCCCAGGGGACAGGTGTTGTCAATCCTACTGCTTGTGCGGCCCACCAACTGCGGGCTAGATCCAATAACTGTAGGCGCACCACAGCCACCTTCTCTTCTTCTGGAGTCTTCGCGGCTTCGAGAATCACCTCTATATCTTGTAGCCAAGCATCGGCAGCAATGGCATCCTCGCTGCCATCGAAGAATGGAGGGTTCAGGCGCTTAAAACTGTTGACCGTACTGTTCCCTCGGGGTCCACTTCTATTCAGAGCATCTTCTACTGCCTGGTGCAAGGCATCGCCTCTACGATCTTGGGAAGCTAATAATGATCTGATGAGACCCACCAAAGTGCCATCATCAGGATCTGCAGGCTGGACTGGCTGAACTGGCGGCTCTCCTCCAGTAGGTACGACTCGAGAGGCTGCTCCTGAGTGCTGGGCCTGATCTTCTGGTTGCTGCTGGTCCACGGGAGGTGCTCCTCCTTGCTGATCGGCAGGGTCAGGTGCAGTGCCGCTGAGGAAGACGACACAGGGAAACAATGAGGAAGGACCAGGACAGATCAACGATACAAGCATGTAATCAGGGCAAGAATTTCAGGGATTTGAAAATACTGGCGAAGATCAAGGACGAATACTGATTGAGACATCTATTTGGTAAACCCTCACATTTCTTGATTGACAAGACCTGCATGGGCCACCACTTAAACCATGTCACGTCCCAGAACCAGAATACTGGAGAGCGGGGGCAGACATAGCCAGCTACGTATAATGGAATGGGATCCACACCGCTATACGGTCACGGCTGTCTAGATATGTGAGGGTTTCACTACAATCCATCAGTCTCTTAAGGTCATAAAATAGCCTATTGACTCAATCTCAACCAACTAATAATAATCACAAGATATCAGATCACCAAATATACAATTGTAAGGCGTCCCAAACATTACATATCCAGATGATCATGAAGCTAGTCGTACAAAATGTAAGGACTAGCAAGAGTTAAGTCATACATGATCAACCTCGAGTTGCCAATCATGCTTACAGCCCGTAGGCAGACAGTAAATAAAGTTGCAAACGAGCTAACACTTGCTCGTCGGCTAAATGCCTCAAAAGAATAATTTACAATATTACAGTGGAAGAACAAAAGAAACCCACTCGATGCCCTGGTTACGCCTGGTGATCACCATCGGGCTGGAAGACAGGTAGATCCTTTGCTGCTGCTCCGATATCTGGCCATACAAAACCAGCTGGGTCAGACCCCAGGAAGAGCGAGTGCCACAAAGGAGGCCACAAAATAAGAACCAAAGCCAGCAAATTAACACAATAATATAATTACATAATAAGAGACAGTAATTTAAGAAAAAGCATGATGGGTAATTATAAAAGACAATCTTGCATAGAATCACTAAAAGACAGGACATATGGGAAAGCATGTCAGGATGATATACGATGAGATAACCATGGGACTATTCAGATAGCTAGGTTACAACCCGTAAACCAAACAAGGACCGGGGTTGTAACCCTTCGTCTGAACGGAACTTGGTTTCTCTTACCATTTATCGGCAAGATAAATATAAGAAATCAGGTCAAGTAACAATCTGGAGTGACAATCATTATAGTGATAATCTGGAGTGACAATCCTTCAATCATTCTGGTACAATCTTACAATCAATCAATTCTAGACAATACTATACTGGACTAGACTCCATCCAAGCAATCACGACCAATCATTGCCTACGGCTTTCTACATTAACTAACTAGGGTTATCACAATCCTAGTTACTAGCAAGATGCAATGAGATGCTCCAAGTAGTCACAGGCCCTGCAGCTATCCAGGTTAGCCAGGCAATCATTATAATGACAATCTGGAGAGTAGAATACATTATAGTGACAATAGAGTTCAATCATTTGAGTGACAATGGTGGGTGCCCCACATAACAGTGGGCTGGAAATGTGCCCTACTCGTCGGCAGGCTACAAGTCCAATCATTTACGGCCGGGATAATAGGATCGCCTGTAACTGGAGAACATCTCTTCATGACTAGTGAATTATACTAATCATTAACCTTAGTCCAATTCAGTAGGTACTCCTGACCGTGGTACTCAGGAGTCCCCTCCTAGACATGATGTAAGACATGACTGGATTATTTGTACAAGCACAATCGCCCACGGTGTCAGGATTAATTATACAGGTCATGTCATGTCAGGTAGCCGTCGCAACAGCTATTCAAGATATATCAGGTCAGGTTATCATATCAAGTGTACTAGTCAGGAGTGTGCCACGACGGGCCACTTATCAGGTCATGCTCAATTATCAATTCCAAACATATCCAGTAAATTCGTGATTATCAAGTTCAGGACAAAAGGATATAAAATGGACGTAAAATATCTAATAAAATATCAATATACAGGGCTATAGAAGAGCCATGCTTAAATAATTAAGACCAAAACTCCAAGAGCCAATGGGTTAAGCAAGGGGTCAGGGGGCAGCGTACACAAAAGTCACACATGCAGGGGGAGCTGCGTACGCGAAAAGTCACGCACGCTCAAGGGGAGCAGCGTACACGAAAAGTCACGCACGCTCAAGGGGAGCAGCGTACGCAAAAAGTCACGCACGCTCAAGGGAGCAGCGTACATGAAAAGTCACGCACGCTCCAGGGAAGCAGCGTACATGAAAAGTCACGCACGCTCAAGGGTGCAGCGTACATGAAAAATCATGCACGCTCAAGGGAGCAGCATACATGAAAAGTCACGCATGCTCCAGGGAGCAGCGTACATGAAAAGTCACGCACGCTCAAGTCTGCGTACGCACAAAAGCACGCACGCAGGAGACACGCTTCCAACATGAAGCGTATCCAAGGCTCAGTGGCGTAAGCTAAGAAGCTGTGCACACTGCTCACTGTCTTCTCCAAACAGTAAGAATACCATGGTTGAACTCAAGGCTACACAACATCATAACTTAGCCATCCAAACTCCAAATCCGGATTTCCAAAGTCCCAACTGGAGTGAAACTGAATGCTCTTCCACATGGAAACATCAAAACCCACAAAATCCAACTAAAAAGATCAAACCATGCAAAATTCGAAAATAGCTAAAACCTAGATCTAGACCAATGGAGACACCAAATCACAAAAAGCCAAGAACTAATGTTGATCACCATGTCCTAATCTAGCTAATGGACCAAGAAAATAGGGTTCTCATGTAGTGGCAAGATGCACTTGCCTAGGGTTGGGAGAGTTGTGTAGAGGAAGGAGAAGAAGAAGAAGAAGAAGGAAATAAATGGTGGTTATGAGGAGAGAGAAAATGTTGGTGGAGTTTTAAAGAGGGTGGGATGTGGAGTGTTGAGGGTAGAGCATAGGCTATGGTGATCCAATACCTATTAAACCCAACCAAACCAACCCAAACCAATTAAAACCGAGCCATGACAAAACCCAAAATACGAGAAATACCGAAATTCTACAAGTCGAGAAAAATAAAAATACATGCCAAAATTCCAGATACGAATATAAATACGAAATACGAGAAAATACAGAAAAATGAGGGTGACACACGGGTAGTGCAGTGGCATGCTTTGACTAGTGTATTAGCCATGCCGAGGAAGGCCGAGCCATAGTGATGTCCTAACTAGGAAAACCAGGCCAAGTTGTGACATGACCATTTTAAATAGTTAATTATTTAGTATTAATATTATTTGACGTCTAGGTGACCGGTCGCACCAAACTAGTCAAACTGAACCCGAACTGAGCCCAAGCCCATGTAGTCATGCAGTACGTCCAATGACATTCGTGCTGGTGCATTTTGGTATGATCGTATTCCATTTTAGTGATCTAATGTATATTTCTAAATATTTTTAATTAAATATTATAAATATTTTTATTAGTTGATATTCAATAATATTTGTATAAGATAGGCCTTGTACATTTTCTGGGATTATTAGATGGTGCAAATGGTTTATATACACCATTATTGATTTATGGAATATTATTGTTATTATTGTTATTATCAATATTATTGTTATTATCATTATTATTATTGAGGTTATTATTATATAATATTAATTTATATTATTTTTGTTAATTAAATATTATTTATATATATATATATATATATATATATATATATATATATATATATATATATATATATATATATATATATATATATATATATATATATATATATATATATATATATATATATATATATATATATATATATAGGTCTTACACATAGGAATGAATGCTTTTGGATTTATCTAGGATTTATGGAGTATATTATATAAGTATATATACAAAAATATAGATAAGTAAATATATGTATATAGATATAAATAAGTAAATAAATAAATAAATATATATATATATATATATATATATATATATATATATATATATATATATATATATATATATATATATATATATATAGTGTATTATATATGTATGTGTATATATATTAATATATATTTGTATGTATATATGTATATATATATAATTGAATATATACGGATATTTGTGTATATATATATATAATTGTATATATATATATATAAAAATATATAATTGTATATATATGTATATTAATAGAATAAGAAATAGTTTTTATATATAGAAATAGAATAAGGGAAAAAAAAAATATTTTTCAAACCCCAGCCCAGCAAATGGCCACAGCCCAGCAAATGGCCACAGCCCGAGCATAAAAGAAAACCAAACTCCCAGCAGAGCCTGGGCTTCCCCCTTGAACCCGAGCTATATATATACTAAACCGAGCCTTCACACAAGGAGCACGCGAATAAGGAGGAGGAGATCGGCAAACCCTAATCCCGATTTTTCCACCACCACCCTCCTGACAGCATCGCCCCAGGCGTCGTGCACGTCTACACCACGCCGGCGATCGGCCAGAGCGCCGCTGCACGTGGCCAGGCGCACGAAACCAGCGGGCGCGCGCGCGCGTGCGTGCGTGCGCAGGAACGAAGCAGCATCAGCCGCGGAGGTAACTTCGACACCGTTTTTCTCCGCGTGCACTTAACCGATTATCGTCCCGTAAATTATTCTGGAAAGCCTACATGACCGCCTCTAAACCCCAATATTTAGATTACGTATAGGATGCACGACCAGTCCGTGAGATCGACCCAAAATTGGTCGAAAACCTGTAGAAAACAGAGCACTAGTTCAGCCCAAACCCCCATGTTCGAGGATCGTTTTCAATCAATCCAGTCCAATATTAGAAAATCTATTTGAAGACACTTTTTGACAACATGTAGGGCTTCGAATTCCTTCTTACGGAATTTGAATTCATCGACTATATGTCGAGAAATCGAATCCCAAAGTTTCCCAAAAACCTGTTTTGAAAACTAGAAAATTATTCCACACGACGTGCGTCACGCCAATCGGGACAATGTGGTCGCGAACCGAAAGCATCAAAAGCTGCATAACGGCTTCGTGGTCGTGTGGGCTTTGACGAAATTCAAATTGGTCGCGTGTGCGCGACGAATTTGATGCGTATCCGTCGAAATTCACCGTATCGTGCACTTTACAAATTCTCCAATTTCTTTGTGTACGCTCGTCAGATCGAGACGAAACTTGTGCCATCAGGACTGTATCATTTTTCTGGTCCTGTATGCCAAGTTTGGTCCAATTCTGAGACAGTTAAATCCGACGTCGTTTTGCGGGCCTCACGGTCCCACTCAACGGGCAATTTTGTGCAAGGCCCGCCGGAATCCAACTCTGGACATACGGTTGGGTTCGTATCGGAAAACTGGATCCGTAGACATGTATTTTGATGACTTTAGAGACCGTTGACTCTGGCACGTTTTTCAGTGCAAAACGGATCCAACGGCGGACATCGTTTTTGCTCGAAATTATCGTTTTGCCCCTGTGTCCAGAATTGGGCTTAAGGACAGGCAATCCTAGCTAATTTGACTATTCTGAGAACGTTGGTACTATTTATTTCAGCATCTGGAGACTTCTACATGTGTTGACTGATTGTAGCTTATCGAGTGGTATGGTATTATTGGTTTCTCCAGCTAAGGAACAAAGGCAAGTGCACTTTCTGATTGCTTTTCGATTCATAGTAGTCTTTTCATTTAATGTCTATACATATATCTTGCTGCTTGTTGACACGCTCGTCACACGGAGTAGTCGGGAGGGAAAATATCTTAGTAGACATGTGGACTACCCAGAAATATCCCAAGATGTCTATTCGTGAACAATAACATCTGCACACGGCACGTGTAGATGCCGGATTTACCCTCTAGCCGTTCACATGTCGAAACAGATATTTTACACCACCTAGATAGATGTCTTTTATTAGTTTTTTCCATGTTTACTTCTCTATCGTGCTATGTCATTAGTTTCTTACTAGCTTTCATATTTCATATACTATTTTCATGTCTTGTTAATTCTATTGTGTTTTGCATTATCGTCGGTTTGTGTACTTGTTCCATTCCTGACTGGAAACCAACATTTTTTAGGTTTAGCCGCTACCACTCTTAGCACTGGGAGGACATGGATATGCTGAGGTCGACCTAGAAATAGAAAGCAATTGTATTAATTTTATTAACTGTAAAATCTTGTATTTTCTTCAATTATAAATGTTGTAACTGTTGTAATAAATTTAAAAATTTAAATGAGCAGCAAATGTTGTATTTTTTAAGTATTTATTTCTTGCGGGCTTGACAGCGTTCTACCGCCGACTCTGTGGCGTAGGCTGGCTTGGACACGTCTCGTATCCGAAAAGCGGGTACGGGTCGTGACAAAAGGGGAACGGTTGGGACTCCGGGGAGGAGGGGAGGGCGAACGGGCGGATCTTCTCGAGCTTGGTGAGGGAGTAGGTGAGCTCTACGCCATTGCAGCCATGGTTAGGGTTAGGGAGGAGAGGAGGAGGAGGAGGAGGAAGAAGAAGAAGAATATGATAAGTGGAGCCATTGATGGGTTTTATTGATGAGTAATGGTATATGTGTTGTAAACTAGAGAGAGAGAGCAACAAGGGAAAATGGAAAAGAAAGTTGTGTGTTATTTTATTCATCCAATATGGCCTTTATATAGGTTTACAATGAATTGCCAAAGATCATGAGTTATGAAATCAAAGGGCATGAGTTACATAAGTTATGAAACCAAAGGGCATGAGTTACATAAGTTACGGATGACTAAGTGTTATGGGACATCCATATTTACAACACTCCCCCTTGGATGTCCGATGTAATATGGGATATATCTCGTTAAAACCTTGCCAAGAAAAACCCAATGGGATAAAAACTTGGACGAAGGAAAAAGAGTACATATTACACAAAATGTGTAAGCGTGATAAACTGCCTCGTTAAAACCTTGCCAAGAAAAACCCAATGGGATAAAAACTTGGTCGAAGGAAAAAAGAGTACAGTTTGAGAATTAGTGTTCACGCTCCCCCTGATGCTGGCAAGAGATCCTTAAGCTGACGCATCCCAATATTCTGAATCATCTTTCTGAATGTTGTGGTTGGTAATGCTTTAGTGAATAAATCTGCAAAATTCTTGCTTGATTGTATCTGCCGAGCGTCAATGTCACCAGTCTTCTGTAGCTCGTGAGTGTAGAAAAATTTAGGTGATATATGCTTCGTTCTGTCGCCTTTGATGTAGCCATTCCTGATTTGTGCAATACAAGCAGCATTGTCTTCATACAATATTGTCCCAGTATTCTTTGTTGAAGATAACCCACATGATTCTCGGATATGCTGAGTCATCGTTCTAAACCATATGCACTCTCGACTTGCTTCATGCAAGGCCAAAATTTTTGAGTGATTAGAAGAAGTCGCTGCTAATGTTTGTTTCACTGAGCGCCATGATATTGCAGCACCACCACAAGTAAACACATATCCACTCTGAGATCTTCCTTTATGTGGGTCAGATAGATAACCAGCATCAGCATAACCCACAACTTGTGATTCTAATTTTTTTGAGTAAAATAAGCCCATATTGGTTGTTCCACGAAGATAACGTAATATATGTTTAACACCATTCCAATGTCGTTTTGTTGGTGCTGAGCTATATCTTGCCAGTAAGTTTACTAAGAATGCTATATCAGGTCTTGTACAATTTGCAAGATACATCAAAGCTCCAATAACACTAAGATATGGTACTTCCGGACCTAATAATTTTTTATTATCCTCTCGAGGACGGAATGGATCTTTCTTTATATCTAAAGATCGAACAATCATGGGGCTACTCAGTGGATGAGATTTATCCATATAAAATCTTTTCAAGATTTTTTCTACATAGGTAGATTGATGGATAAAAATTCCATTTGATAAATGTTCGATCTGCAGGCCGAGACAAAATTTTGTCTTTCCGAGATTTTTTATCTCAAATTCTTTCATTAGATAGTTAGCAGTTTCTGTGAGCTCTTTGGAAGTTCCGACAAGATTTAAGTCATCAACATAAACTGCAATAATTGAGAATCTATTTTTAGATCTCTTGATGAAGACACATGGGCAAATTAGATTTTTTTATATATCCTTCTCTAACAAGGTACTCGCTAAGGCGATTATACCACATTCTTCCAGATTATTTTAATCCGTATATGGATCGTTGTAATTTGATTGAGTATAATCCATGAGATCTTTGGTTATTTGCTTCAGGCAATTTGAATCCTTCTGGGATCTTCATATAAATGTCATTATCCAATGACCCATACAAATATGCGATAACAACATCCATAAGTCGCATATCAAGTTTTTCTGTGACTGCTAAGCTGATCAAATATCGTAATGTGATTGCATCGATCACAGGGGAATATGTTTCATCATAATTGACTCCAGGTCTCTGTGAAAAATCTTGTGCAACAAGTCGTGCCTTGTATCTCATAATTTCATTTTTCTCGTTTCGTTTTCTTACAAATACCCATTTGTATCCAATAGGTTTTATACCTTCAGGGGTTTGGACTACTGGTCCAAATACTTTGCGATTTTCTAAGGATTTTAATTCAGCTTGTATCGCATCTTTCCATTTTGGCCAATCATTTCTATGTCGACATTGTTCAATAGATTTTGGTTCAGGATCTTCATTTACAATATCAAGTGCAACATTATAAGCAAAGATATTGTTTATAGTAATTTTCTTTCTATTCCAGCTTTTCCTTGTACTCATATAATTCAAAGAGATCTCTTCTAAAATATGTTCATTATCATGTGCCTCTTCAGGAGTTACTTTAGACTGATCAGTCAAATTTTCTATAGCGCTTTCATGTTTCGAAACTATTTTCTCTTTGGTAGTAATAACTTGTATTTTTTTCTTTCGAGGGTTCTTATCTTTAGCGCCAACAGGGCGTCCACGTTTCATATACGGTTTTAATGTGCCATCATGTTGTCCTTCAGGGATATCAATCCGTGTGGGTACGTTTATAGCCGGTACATGAGATTTTGTCACTTTCTTAATATCAGTGAATGCATCTGGCAATTGATTTGCAATATTTTGCAAATGGATAATCCTTTTCACTTATTGCTCACATCTACTTATGCGTGGATCAATAAAAGATGATACATTCCATGTAATTTCATACCGTTCTACAGGAAGTGACGTTTTATCTCCCCCTAACGGCGGGAAAACTGACCCATCAAAATGGCAATCAGCAAACCTTGCCTTAATTAAATCGCCCGTCAGGGGGTCAATATATTTTATTATAGATGGTGAGTCAAAACTAACGTAAATTCCAAGATGCCTTTTTGGGCCCATCTTTGTTCTTTTAGGTGGAGAAAGAAATAGGGACATAAACTGCACAACCAAAAAAAAATTAAGTGAGAGATATCAGGCTACTGGCCAGAAATAATTTCTAATGGTGAATGATGATTAAATGAACTTGGTCGAATACGGACCAATACAGCTGCATGTAGTATTGCATGTCCCCAAACAGAAGTGGGTAAAGTTGACCTTAAAAGTAAAGGTCTAGCAATCAATTGTAATCTTTTAATAAAAGACTCTGCAAGTCCATTTTGAGTATGGACATGTACAACTGAATGTTCAACGTTAATCCCAATTGACATGCAATAGTCATTAAATGCTTGAGATGTATATTCACCGGCATTATCGAGATGAATTGTCTTAATAGATAATCAGGGAATTGAGCCCTTAACTTTATAATCTAAGCAAGAAGTTTGGCAAAAGCAACCGTTCTTGTTGACAATAAACATACATGTGACCATCTAGATGATGCATCTATCAAGACCATAAAGTAACGAAATGGACCACAAGGTGGGTCAATAGGTCCACAAATATCTTCTTGTATTCTTTGTAAGAACATAGGTGACTCAAGATTAACTTTCATCAGAGATGGTCTAATAATTAATTTTCCTTGTGAGCATACAGCACATACACAATCATGAGGTGTCAGATCCCTATTTTTTTTTAAAATAGGCATACGACTGTATTTCGTATTTTGAAAGATTTTAATTTTGGGATATATTTGAAATTTTTATTATTTTATTGGAGGTGATTTGCCCTCATAATTATTTGTTATTAATTAAATTCCTTGATTCCTATATCTACCCCAAAAGAAAACCCTAACCCAAACCCTCACTCCCCTCTCTCACTCAGCCGCCACCACCCCTCACCTTTCTCTCTCTCCCGATCCCTCTTTCTTCCCACACGGACCAGCCCTCTCTCCTCCATCACTCTGAATCCCTCTCTCTCCTTGCTCTCCCACACTCCCCCTCCCGAGCTCACCTTCCCCCTTACCCTCGTTTTCCCCCACGACCACCACCATCTTCGCCCCGGCCACCGCTGGCCGCCACGACCACCGCTGCCACCATCACCCACCAGCACCGCCACCGCCTTCGCCGCCTCCTCCCTGAGCTTCCTCTTCCCGGAGCCGCCACCGCCAGCCACCGCCACCGACCTCCAGCGCGGCCGCCCGTCACCCCTGCGACCACCACCACTACTTCCAGCGCCGCCCCCATCCTCATCGTTGTCGTCGCCTCCACTGTCCCCTTCCCGACGACGAGCCCCGACCCCTCCTTCTCTCTCTCCTGTCGGAGGTCAAGCGCTGCCGGCGAGCCACCCCGACCTGGCTGCCCCGGTGAGCCCCGATCTCCTCCGCCCCTTCCTTTCCTTTTTCTCCGGCGGCCAACACTACTGTCGTGCCATTGTCGCGCCCGGGCCAGCACCGCCTCGAGCGACGGGACGCCCTTGGGCCCCGCGTTGCTCGAGCAGCGAGCCAGCCTCGGGCTGCGTGCTCTTCGGGCCACGTGCCTCGATGCACGTGCTGCCTCGAGCAGTGCGCTGCTCGGTTTACGTATGCCTTCTTGGTTTTCGCGTGCCCTCGATTCACGTGCTGCCTTGGGCAGCAGGATGCCTCGAGCCCCGTGCTGCCTCGGGCAACGTGCCATCTCGGTTTGTGCACCGTCTCGTTTTCTGTGCCTCGGCCTTTGTGTCTTTTTTGATTTTCGTGCCGCATCGATTCGCGTGCGTATATCGATTTGCATGACCGTCTCGGTTTGCATGCCGTATTGGACTCCACACCGTATCGATTTGCGTGCGCGCCTCGATTTGTGTGCCGTATCGATTTACGTGCTTCTTGGACTTTGGGTCGTTTCGATTTACGTGCTCGCCTCGATTTGTGTGTCGCGTGATTCGTGGACCATTCTGATATTCGTGATTTTCTCGATCTATGTGTACGTCTCTATTTACGTGCACGTGTTTCCCGTTCATCTCGATATTCGTGCCATCTCGATTCTCGTGCACGTCTCGATATACGTACACGTCTCGGTTTACGTATCCGTATCCATCCGTGTACCTCGGTTTCCGTGCCCGATCCCTGCACTGCTTGCAGGACCCACACGGTATAGCCTTCTGCCATCTCTTATGATTATTCTATTATTTTATTATTTGGTGCTGATGATTATTTATTGTGTGTTCTGAGGATCTCGATTGGCGTGCTAGCTTGGATCGCGATTGTCGAAGACTTGCTTACCTAACCGAGCCCTCTAGGCAAGTATCCCTTGCTCACCGACGGCTCTTGCCCTCTCTCCTGGATTTTATTTCATTTAGTTAATTTGTACTTGTAAATTTTATAACCATGATTAGTGTAGCCTTGTAGTAGAACTGCCATGATGATAACTTAGGATAGCTTGGTCCGATACCGGGATAGACCGTATCGGACAACTCGGATGGGTCATCCACACCTCCGAGGACACGAGCATGACTCACTTGTATGGATTGTCCCCGTATGCCCCGTGTCCGACTCACGGTCGGGTAACGGCCTGGCGAACTATTCTTGTGGCTGTGATTGTATTTGGGTTAGAACTAGGGGCATGTGCTGTGATGCGCCCTGCGAGGCAGTTAGTTGATTATATTATGCATGTTGGCTTGGCGTCCAGTACGCATTGTAGTGCTGCTGGAGGCCGGGACTTAGTGGTCTCGGGTTCGATTGGTTTCCAGTACGCATCGTAGTGCTGCTGGAGGCTGAGACTTAGTGTTCTCGGCTATCGATTTGTTTCCAGTACGCATCGTAGTGCTGCAGGTAGCTGAGACTTAGTGTTCTCAGCCTGCGATTCTGCGATTCTGCGGCGGGTTGCGCCGAGTGGTTTTAGCCCCTATTCGTAGGGTGCTCCCATCCAGATTACAAAGGAGACTCTGCCGAATTTTTCCAGAATTCCCGGTTGGGAATTTGGTTCGAAGGATTGGACAGAACCATTCCTTTGGTTTGCGGGACTGAACTCATGCATGTTCTTCTTGGTATAGCATCCCTGATCTCATTGCCTGCTAGGTAGACTCCCGACTAGATTATTCGCCTAGCGTCTTGATCTGTCCTGTCCGCCGAATTGTGTAAGGAGAGCGGTTCTACTCGGGTGAAGGTCTTCAACCCTGGTCCTTGTTTGGTTTAAGGGTTGTGGATCTGATCTAGAGGGGTTCACGCAATCCTTGCCTTTTCGACGGTATCACCTATTGGACTCTTGACCTGTGACCCTTCTTTTTAGATGGTGTTCTAGTTCAGTTGTTATCCCATCATCTGTCCTGTCCGCCGGATTGTGTAAGGAGAGCGGTTCTACTCGGGTGAAGGTCTGCAACCCTGGTCCTTGTTTGGTTTAAGGGTTGTGGATCTGATCCAGAGTGGTTCACACAATCCTTGCCATCTTCCGACGGCATTGATTAGTGTTGACCCATGTGTTGGGATTATGATCTGATTCGAGGATTGACTATGAGGGGATATGATATTGAGATAGTGATAATGGTAGACTAAGTGGATTCTTAGATAAGTGTTGCTAGTTCTTTGGTGATGTTCTAATTTGATCAGATATGTCTTCGAGGACTTTTGGATTTTGGATACTGGTGCGAGTGCCTCGCGGAACGAGGAGAATATCGAGGGTATTATTAAATAATTTTTATTCGACTTCCCAACGCCCAAAATCTAGTACCTTTGTGTATTCCGGTAGTTGGAGAACCTGGTTTGATTGCTGTGTCTTGGTAGTTGAGGGGCTTGTTTTCTAGTGGCTTGTGATCATTAACTTGGAGGATTCTTGTGAGTCAGAGGGCCTAGCATTGTTAGGGAGATGAGCTTGGTATTTGGTGGTTGTCTTTATTGACGTGATATTCACTCCATCATGGATGGGAGACTCTTGCTAGATTGATCTGGTGGATGGACCGACTTGATGATTGGAGCTGTAGGCTCCCATTTATGCTTGAGATGTTGTTATAGTAGAGGTTCTGGTCTTGTACTTGACCTGATATCCATGCCACGATGTGGGCAGATGACTTCTTGTGACTGACAGAGTTGTCCTTGTCCCAGACCTGACTACCTGTATCCGTGCTATAAGTCCAGCTTACCCTTTGAGGTACTGGCCCTGACCTTGCACTGCGGTGCCCTTGTCTATTGGCACTTTGAGGTGCTACTTCCATGATTATATGGCATTACGATGCCATCTTGATATTCTAGCTATATTATATGATTACCTGCACGGGTATCTGGTAGTTGGCCTATAGTCTTAGCGTGGTTAGGATTGCTTGCTTGCTTGCTTCTTGCATAACACTAAGGATGGATCACAACTGGGACTATAGGTGCCGAGGTTGATTCTTACTTAGCGTTCTCGTACTAAGGTACGACATCTAGGAGGATGATCATGTGACCACGGCATGTGATTCCGGATAAATGTATGGTTAATCTAGGCAACTTAAACTGGTAGAAACATTGGAGGGGAACGAAATCCCGAGATCGTGCATTACCAGCCTTATCCCAGACATTAGTCATGACCTGCAGGCTGGCCGCCACGGATATTGTTATCATGCGTACTAGTGGATGGCAATATCCGGTTACTTATGTACTATACATTATATATACATGGCATGCTCGACACGGTAGCCTTACGAGGGACCGGTGGTGACATGCAAAGCCCGGTGGCCTTACGAGGGATCGGTGCTCTTCTTACATGCTATACTTGGCCTCGCCAGCCCTGCTGGGATGGCACGATATGAGGATTCCCATACTTGCATTGTTGGGGTAACCCAACTTCCACATAGAAAGCCGTAGGCATTTGAGTGGCCGCTTATTCATATAAATTGTATGGCTTGCTGTTTGCTAAGCTGGCTGGTGCGTAACGTTGTTCCGGCTCAGTATTTCATTCCCTTGTTCTTGTTTGATGTAGGGGTGGATTACTGTCCCGATGACAGACTACGATCTCCAGTTAGCGATGCAGGCATTAGTGTATGTTAGGATGATTGTGATGATTGTTGGTTACTTACGTACTAGTAGTTGGATTGCTACCTTATATTCTGTAATCGTGCGTTGGTACCGCACGATCCCTTACCTTATTTACTGTTTTTAGATGCTATTTCTGTCACATTTTATTCTGCTGGTTTTCTTCGCCCGTCCTTGAGCCTTCCTTTCTGGTACTTGCTACGGTTGGCCTGACCAACCCTGGATTGTTCCCAGATTGCCTGAGACCGACCCTGTGGATCTTCCAAACTTGACGTGGGGGATGTGCTTCAGTTCCAGACCATGCTAGGAACTGTGGAAAGGTATATTCGTCTACATTATTATTCCGTACTATAGATTCCTGATTTTCATATATGTATTCCCTGCTTTCCATATGATTATCTCTCTTGATATTGTTTCATTGTGATTTGCCTGTGGACATGAGGTCGGATTTAGGCCATAGATTGATTGCATGCTAGGATACCCAGCAAGACTTGACAGCCGTCATCGTCGTATAGCGTATTCGTACCTTATACGGTGTAGCTGGCCTACGTCCGTCCCCGTATTTCGGTACTGGGGCGTGACATGAGGTAAAAGAATCTTCTGGTTCTTTAAAGGATGTCCTCATGAGTTTCTAACTATTCGATGCATCATACTAGATCCAGGGAGGCCAAGTCGATCATGCCAAAGCGTAAAAAGTTTTGGATCATTGAACTTCTGGTTCATCGCAGTGTTAGATTCTATGGCACTTATTTTTGCATAATACAATCTTCATGAGAAAATTGGAAGTTTTTCTTTCACATGCTTCTGGCATGAATCATTGGATGTAATGCATAGATATTCCATATTCCCCTCATTCATAGTCTCGATATGGAAACCATTGAGACGTATGTCTTTGAAACTTAGCAAATTTCTTTTTGACTTGCTTGAATACAAAGCATCTTTTACAAAAATATTTGTTCCATCCGGTAATATAATATTTGCTCTTCCAGAGCCCTCAATTAATTTTGTAGTACCATAAATTGTACTAATATTTGCTTGTGCCAATTTTAAGTTCGAAAAATATTTTCGATCTCGAAGAATAGTGTGCGTTGATCCACTGCCAACCAAACATATATCTCCACCGTTGGAGTTGTTCACAGCATCATTATTTTCCATATTTCTATAAACACAAATAAATTAAGTAAGGAACATTTAATTTATTGATAAAAACCAAAGGTTAAAACAAGCATAACAACGGATACTTAGAAACGTGATAAAACAAACATAAAACTTGAACTAAACTGGAAAAGATCAAATAATCTCAAATTCAACTTAATCATTTTTGATATTTTCGTTGCCATCATTAGCATCATCACCCCAAAACTTAATTCCTCCACTTGGCTCGTTTAAGTAATCTTCAACATCCAAATGAGTGAATTCCATTGGATCATTTTCATCTTCAAGAATGTTGCTGAAATTTGCAAAGTTGCTCTCTTTCTCTTTTCTTTTACTCTTGATAGATGTTTGGTAAAGGTCAATTAGGTGCTTTGGTGTACGACAGGTACGAGACCAATGCCCTTTTGCTCTACATCTGTAGCAAGCTTCTTCATAATTCTTCGGAGAATCAACTTTTGCACCCTTTTCTTTATCTTGTTTTCCGCCATTTATGTTCCACTTCAAGTGGTATGGCCCAACCTTCTTGTTGAAGGATTGATGGTTAGGACCACCATGGTTTTGAATTTTACCATGACTATAACCGCGACCATGACCGCGACCACGACCGCGATCGCGACCACGTCCTTGTCCATAGTTATTTGCATTCGCTTCAGGGAATGGCTGTGATCCAGTAGGGTAGGAGTTGTGGTTTCTCATTAGGAGCTCATTATTTTGTTCGACAACAAGAAGACATGAGATCAATTAAGAATATTTTTTAAACCCCTTTTCACGATACTGCTGCTGCAGGAGCATGTTCGTGGCATGGAAAGTAGTGAATGTCTTTTCTAACATGTCTTCTTCAGTAACATTATCTCCTAAAAATCTTATTTTAGACACAATTTTGAACATTGCAGAGTTATATTCGTTTACCGATTTGAAGTCTTGCAACTTCAGGTGCATCCAATCATAGGGAGCTTATGGGAGTATCACACTCTTTTGGTGATCATAACGTTCCTCTAAGTTTTTTCATAGAACGACTGAGTCTTTCACTCCAAGGTATTCAGTTTTCAGCTCTTTATGGAGGTGATGTCGAATGAAAATTATTGCTTTTGCTTTGTCTTGTTCGCTTGCCTCATTTTTCTCTTTGATTGTATGTGCAAGGTTCTTTGCACTCAAATGAATTTCTGCCTCAAGAACCCAAGTTAGATAATTTCTTCCGGAAATGTCAAGGGCAGCGAACTCAAGCTTGGTGATGTTTGCCATTGTCTGAAAAAATATATTTATTTAGAATATAATACACATGCTCAAATCTACAGGTTTGAGTTCTATCAATTAGGCTTCAAGCCTAACATATTATATTTTGGCTTCAGGCCTTATATTCAATTTAGGTTCATAACCGAACATTTTCTTTCAATTTTTTTTTCATGAAACTTCAGGTTCATTTAAATACAAAGCTCTAAGATGTTTGCCATATTTCTGAAAAATAAATAGTACTTTAGAATATAGTACATATACTCAAACCTCCAGGTTTGACTTTTATCAATTAGGCTTCAAGCCTAACATATTTTATTTGGCTTCAAGCCTTATATACAATATAGGTTAGAAGATGAAACTTCAGGTTCATCCAAATACAAAACTCTAAGATAATTGCCATAAATTCACAAAGTTTAGAGCTAATAAAATTACTACAAATAAAATGACATACATGAAGGGATAAGAAGCTGCATTTTTTTTCTCTTTCACTTTTTTTTAAAAAATATGCTCAAGACAAACATTATTAACAAACAAACCATAAGCAAACAAATCCATAGACAAATATGTTGGAATTATTCAATAATTAGGGGCCACACATGTAAAATTAATTGTGTTTGGGCTATCTAAATAATTAAGCCAAATTAAAGTGGTCTATTTGGAAATTGGCTTAAGGGTATAATTGTCATGGAATTAATGTGTAGATACCGGAGATAATTCTAATTTGATGAGGGGCCAAATTAGAAATATCAACACATATATAAATATGTGTATTCATTAGGGCTATGGTCCCCAACTTATACGGCCACCGAAGAGAAGGTTCTCTCTTTTTCTCTTCTGCATCCCCATCAACAGAAAGAGAGGGACAAAGGATTCGAATTCACCTTTGTCATTAAGGGTCGTAGCAAGTTGGAAGATCGAACCCAATAAAGAGACGATCGCTTCAAGATCCATCAAGCCTAGCAATGGATTCAGGTACGCTTCCGCAATTTAATTCATGTTTTTCATCTCATGAATCGACATGGCACAATAAAGTTCTAACAAGTGGTATCAGAGCCTCCATGTTTGATTTATGAGATCAAAATTTTAAAATAATTTTTTTAGTATTTTTCAGGAACCCTAGATCGTTTCATCTAATTTGATTTAGGGTTACGATTGTTCAAACAATTTTTTTTTATGATGATCCATTCAATTTAGAACATATACATCTAATGTTGTTTTAGAAATCGTGCATTCATTATGGAGATTCATACTTATGTTGAATAAGTACGAATATGGGTGACTTCAACTTTGGAGATTTATTTAATGTGTCAATTTAGTTCAAATGGATTTATTTATTATTTTTTAACTAATGGTGAATATGAGATGGCTTGGGTTTAGTATTTGGTTTTAATATTCGTTGTTTGAACTAATGGTGAATATGAGATGGCTTGGGTTTAGTATTTGGTTTTAATATTATTTATTTATGGATTTATTAGTCTAAATTTATATCGTATTGGGGTCTGATCTAGAATATTGTAATATCGGGACCATCAATTTTTAGTACATATACATGTGATGATATGGAAATAATATTTTTAAATTATACAAAAAGATTCACATGTTTATGAGATAGTAGATAAATTTTGGTACAATCTTTATGGATTATTTGAAGTAATATTTTGATTGATGGATTCGGTTATTAAATAATTAGTCTCCAAATTGGTCTAAAGTTTGCTTGTTCTTCTTTTAAAAAAGATTTTCTTTAGATATTTGGATACTTAAAGAGGAAAGAGGTGCTGATAATGCTCAGTTTAGACCAAATATGTTCAGTTTTGGATATATATTTTGGAGTTATTATTTTCAGTTAATGTCTATGAATTTTTCTTTGGATGCATATCCTCCGTAGATTATTTCATGAATTTTGTTATAGTGATAATATCCAATTTTGTCAAATTAAAATTCATGATTATGCTTTTGATTACTTTATTTGAGTAATAATCTTATGAATATGCATGTATATAAAATTTTGGACATGATTCAGTTTTGAAAAATTCAGTCAACATTCAATTTTTGGTGCCTTTTAAGACTAGCAATAGTTGTCCAATATTCTAAGTAGACTCATTGAAACAAGATGTCGCCAAAGTGACCTCTCTTGCATAGATAGTCTATGAGGGATGTCGGATGTTTGTGTGTGTATATTCATGCGGGTATTAGTCGGCCCAAAGGAAGGTTAATACTTGGCCGAATTGCACACATACTTGTGGTGATAAATGTGTGACAATTATACGGTTTACATGTGAATAATAACCCGATCCAAAGATAGGCTTATTATTTGACATGACTTATTGTCAACGTTTGATCACTACACCAAGAGTACCACTTGCAGTTAATATGACTGTCCAAAGACTTGATATTAATGATGTACTAGGTATCTTGAGATGGGGTTCACCATTATTTGAATTTGTTTGACTATATTTTACTCTTTGGTTATTAATTAGAGCATGTCATTTTTGTTGTTTTATTCTCTTTACAGTTAATGTTGTTAAAATATCTGCCAATAAGATTTTAATTTTCATGTTTAATGGGATAAACTTTAAGGGCAAAATGAAAATGAATACAGTAGCTGCTAAGGGTCCAGCTCAAAAGAAACAATAATATAAAACTAAGGATTGTTCTTTTGTGATAAGGCAGGACCCATAAGGAAGAAATGTACAAAGTACCACGCATGGCGTATAAAGAAAAGTACATTTCTAAATTTGGTCTGTTCTGAGGTTAATTTAGATTTAGTACCTAGAAACACATGGTGGTTAGATTCTAGTGCTACTACCCACATTAGTATTTATAGACAAGATTGTCTGAGCTACCGAAAGCCAATTGATGGTGAAAGATACATCTATGTGGGTGACGATAAATCGGTAGAAGTGGATGCAATAGGACATTTTATGTTATTTTTTGGAACCGATTATTATTTGGATTTGATAGACACTTTTATTGTACCGTCTTTTAGACGAAATTCAGTTTCAGTTTCCTTAATGGACAAATCTGGTTATCATTGTTTATTTGGAAATAATAAGTTTAGTCTATCTTTAAATCCAAATATTATTGGTAACGGTTCCTTTAAGGTTTATGATCACGTATATTCAGTTAAAATTAACTATTACAGCTTGATGAAACCTTGCAAGTGGAGTCATGTGGTACTAAACACAAAATTAACAATAATAAAAATTTAACCTCATTATGACATAAGCGATTAGGTTACATATCTAGAAATAGAGTTTAACGGCTTATGTCTGATGAGATTTGGATTCCATTGACTTTATAGACTTCAATGTCTGTATTAAATGTGTAAAGGGAATACAGACCAAAGTTCAATTGTAAGCAGCTACTTTATTGGCTATGCTGACAAATCAAGGGGTTAATAATTATACGATCCCACACAAAAGAAAATTTTGAGACGAGAAGTGTAATAGTTTTTGAGGATGTTGAGTTTGGGGGAGAAATAAAGTCAGGATCATTGTCTTTGAGAAGGAATCAATTACAATTCCTACTATCACTTTTGACGATATGCATGATTCTATACATGTCATGATCAAGATGTGAATTCGGAGCCTCAATAAGACAATGTTGAATTACCTCTATAAGTCATTGTTGAGATACCTTAACAACGACAACGTAGCGGCACCCCATTCAAGATAAGATAATTATTTCTAAGGAACAAACTCAACAACCTCAAGAACCAGTAATATTAAGATGGTCCACCAGAGAAAGAAGAAATATAATTTCGAAGAATATTGTCATATTTCTCTAGGAACGTGAGGAAGACTGTGGATACTGGAAGATGATCTAATCAACTTCCGTCAGGCCATGGAAAGTTCCAGTTCTCAAAGTGGATTGATACAATAAATAAGGAGTATAAGTCCATGCAAGACAATAAAGTTTAAGAACTTGTCCCATTACCAAAAGTTATGAAGTCCATTGGTTGCAAATGGACATTTAGAACCAAGAAGGATTCGAAGGGTCATGTGGAGAGGTATAAAGTACGTCTTGTAGCTAGTAACTTTACTCAAAATTTTGGGATTGATTTTAAAGAGTTTTTCTTTTCGGTATCTTTGAAAAACTCCTTTAAAACAATCATAGCACATGTTGCACATTTTGATCTTGAGTTACATCAAATGGATGTCAAAACGACATTTCTCAATGGTAACATTGATGAAACAGTTTATATGGTGCAACCAGAAAACTTTGTGTCGAAAGACCCAAAGAATATGGTTTGCAAATTGACAAAATTTATTTATGAACTCAAGCAAGCTTCTCGTCAAAGGTAACTTCAAGTGATTATCTCGTTTGGTTTTGAGATGAACACTGTTGAAGATTGTGTGTATCACAATTTCAGTGGGAGTAGGAATAATTTTTTGATTTTGTATATTGATTAAAGTATTCATTGCAAACCAGGTGGCCTCTCGTTAAAGGAGACAAATTCGATTTCAATCAAGTGCCCTAAGGTTAGCCTTAAAATTAAAAAAATATAGTAGATTTTTCCTTCATGATCAGTTGTAGGGAGTCTAATGTATGCTCAAGTATGTACGCGTCAGGATATTGCGTACATATTAGGATGTTAGGCAGATATTTAAGCAAATATGGATGGATCATTGGATAACAGCCAAACTACTTAAGTAATTAATAGAGAACAAGAAATTATATGCTCTTTGTAGGAGATCGGATAATTCTGGAGATCATAAAGTATTCCGACTCTGATTTTGTTGGATGCCAACACAGCAGGAGATCCACATCAGATTATGCTGACTAATGGAGGTATATTTTGAATGAGTGTCAAACATACACTCATAATTTCTTCCACCATGAAAGTAAGGTTTATAACATGCTGTGGGGTATCTATTCAGGGAATATGGTTGTGAAATTGTCACAAGGCTGCGCCTACAGTACGGTGTTGAAAGACCACATAAAATTATGGTGTGACAATAAATCAGCAGTACTGTATTCCAATAACAACAGAAACTTATATAAGTCAAAGGATATTGACATAAAGTTTCTAGTTGTGAAGGAAAGAATTCAGAATGGTTATAGTGTCCATATAGCACATTAGGACAAACTCCATGTTAGCGGATCCGCTCACAAAAGCATTATCACCCAGGGTCTTTCATGAGCATACTGCTCATATGGGTGTTAATTAAGAATATGGCAATAAAGTGAGAGTTTATATTTTATGTATTTTGGTGCTATTTGGTTTTGGACACATTTATGTATTAAAGTATTTTGGATATTTATCTGATCAGATATATGGAAATTCAGTTCATTCTGTTTTCATTCTATTAAAGAATTGATCTCATTAAAGTTAAGGAGGACGAATTGGAAATAGACATATATTGATCACATTGCGTGTAATTTTTATGCTACGCATCCATGATTGATCTATGTCATTTAGCTATATTGGTATATGTGACCATTGATGGTTTAGTTACGCTATATGTGATGAATGCCGCTTTGATCCTATATTGATATGGTTAATGGACGAGATTGTTTGAATATATCCTAAGGATTAAGATAGCAATTTATGAGCTCACTAAGGTTAACACAATTATAAGGTTACATATGTGGCCCAGTAGGAGATTGTTGGAATTATTCAATAATTAGGGGCCACACATGTAAAATTAATTGTGTTTGGGCTATATAAATAATTAAGCCAAATTAAAGTGGTCTATTTGGAAATTGGCTTAAGGGTATAATTGTCATGGAATTAATGTGTAGATACCGGAGATAATTCTAATTTGATGAGGGGCCAAATTAGAAATATCAACACATATATAAATATGTGTATTCATTAGGGTTATGGTCCCCAACTTATACGGCCACCAAAGGGAAGGTTCTCTCTTTTTTACTTCTGCATCCCCATCAACGGAAAGAGAGGGACAAAGGATTCGGATTCACCTTTGTCATTAAGGGTCGTAGCAAGTTGGAAGATCGAACCCAATAAAGAGACGATCGCTTCAAGATCCATCAAGCCTAGCAATGGATTCAGGTACGCTTCCGCAATTTAATTCATATTTTTTATCTCATGAATCGACATGGCACAATAAAGTTCTAACAAAATATACTAATATATTTTGACAATTGCATCTACTATTGGATATAATTAAAAATGCATGAATAAACAAGATTGCTATTATGAATTAAAAAAATCTTGAATAAGGAAGCCATGACTTGGTAAAAATCTTGCATTAGGTAGAGAAATATAGCAGCAAGAAGAAATGTTAGGATGTGAAGTGCCAATAAGAGTGATAATAGAAATTGAAGCCGATTGTGGGAATAAGAAACCATCCTACTGCCATATGAATGCATGAATATAAAAACTTAAAGAATGATGAAAGTTGGACTTACAATCTCCTTGAGCAAACTCGTGCTGATAACGTGTTGTAAACTAGAGAGAGCAACAAGAAAAAATGGAGAAGAAAGTTGTGTGTTATTTCATTCATCCAATATGGCCTTTATATAGGTTTACAATGAATTGCCAAAGGTCATGAGTTATGAAATCAAAGGGCATGAGTTACATAAGTTATGAAACCAAAGGGCATGAGTTACATAAGTTATGGATGACTAGGAGTCATGGAACATCCATATTTACAACAATATGTACCTCCAAAAATATTATCCCTCCATGTCCCTCCGTCAAGTGGCACTCCCTTATTGACCCAAGCAAATAGGGGGGTGGTTGGAGGAAAACATGAACCTATAGAAGAGGGCCACGTGGCGGAGTGACATGCAGGAATAGATTTTTGGAGGTACATAAAGCATTTTCCTTTATTGATACTTTTATTTTTTTTACAAAATGGCATGGGAGAGACGGCATGCAGGGGTGATCATTGGGTTAATTTGGTCCAATCGAACTGAATAACCAAAAATTAAATTCGATGAGAAGTTAGTGGTTGAGATTAAAAGGTGTAGACCCCACCATCTTTTTGAGTTATTTAATCTCAACCATGCAATTTTAATCCAACCTATATAACATATGTTGGTTCTATAATACAAAACCAGTATGTTGGTTCTAGAATACTTATATATATATATATATATATATATATATATATATATATATATATATATATATATATATATAAACTAAAAAAATTTATTAGGTTTTCGGTTTTGGACTGAAACCGAAAACTAAAACCGAATTAAAAAATTTAATATTTTCCAAACCAAAATCTAACCGGTTTTTTCTAAACCGAACAGAATCTCTTATTCAGTTCGGTTCGATTTTCGGTCCAAAACCGAATAATACTCACCCCTAGTGGTATGTAAGGATTTTAGCCTTTTTCTAATATTTTGTGTTGGGTTTTGAAAGTATTGGAAAAAAAGAAAATAATAGAAAGTTGAGAGAGTGAATGGGGAAAAAGGAGAGAGAGAGAGAGAGAGAGAGAGAGAGAGGGGGGGTCTTTTTTTCCTTTTCTTTTTTGGTTGAAAAACTGAATAGAGAGAAGAATCATAATAAAGTGCATTTAAACCCTCCTTAGAGTTGCCTCGTTCGCAAAATAAGACATTTTAGAAAACTTAAGCAGTTTGCACCTCCCGCAAACCATGTTTTGCTCAGAATACCCCTTTCTGTCAAAATGACGTTAGAAGCAGCCGTTAGCACCCAATTTTAGGAGAGATGAATTTTTTTACTCCCCAAAATACCCCTCTATTGTACCGTTAGCTTCATGGCAGCCTATTCCATTCTCTATATATAGGATTATCTGAAGGAAGCTTGTTTGAAACATAACATTAAACACAAACTTTCTATTTTCTACATATTTGACCGGTTGGCTGGTAGGGAAAATAATATTTTATTTTTTTCATATTCCTTTTTATTTTACTTATTTGCTATCATTTAATGTGTTGAAGCTTTTTCTTACCTACAGATCTCAAATCCAACTGCAAATTATGGCCAGTAGCTCGCAATCTTCATTCTCAAGACGACCAAATAGAAATTATGGAAGAACAATTAATTGCTATTGTGGATTAATTAGTCCACTGAAGACTTCATGGACACCAACCAATCCTGGAAGAAGATTTTACGGGTGTGCAAATTTTCCAATAAATTTTTGTGGTTTTCTACTATGGGAGGATGAGAAACTTTCAGAACACTATCAAATTCTATTGTGGAATTTAATGAAAGAAGTAAAGGAGCATCGAGGCCAAGGTTTACAGCCTATTCCAAGAGAATCGACAGAGGCGGTGGCAGCAACTGAACCCAGACCATGCTTCAACATACATGTTTTGCAATTTATTTTAGGATTTTTGACATATTTAGTACTATTTAAGTTTGTCACGACCCGTTACCCAAATTGTTGGGCCGGGCCGAGCCATGTCCAGCCTACGCTTGATTAAAGCGTAGTAAGCTATTCTAAGAATAGACAATAAAGGGTCTAAGCTGCTAACAATTCTAATATCATATTTAAAGTTCATCACAACACAGCATCTATAAGCGAAGGTAAACAAGTACAGACTTAATAATACATATCCAAAGTATCTAACTGGAGACAAAGCCCAGTATCCAAATATAAGTACAGACCAAAATCTAAGTCTCAAACACATGAAAATAACTAAGCAAGGTTCCCCGCTGGGGCCTCTTCTGGAGCTAAGGCCAGGTCCTCAATGCAGTACCATAATATGTAACATATAGCGTTTCCTTCTCGAAAAGTATACCTACAACGTTATCCTGTCAGGACGGGAGCAAGTACAACCTCTACAACTAAAGTACTGAACATATAATGAAAGAGATGTACAACAAGAAACATGGTGTGATAAGTCTATAAAACAGAAAATACTGGAAACATGGCCTCATGGTACAACTGGGATCACAGTATCATAGTAGCATAGGGAACATGGCATATATGTAATCATGGTATGACTGGAATCATGGTAAAATACATTTATCAAGGTGACACATGTATATCTAATGTTTAAAACTGGAGCAGGTACGTGATCGGTCAGTAGGTGATGGTGCTGTGGCACCGATAAGAACCATATGTACTTCCGTATATGCCTAAATGTACACACGTACAAGTGCTTCGGGATATTGGCCTCTGGCAAGGTCTACATGCATAATATCGGCCCTACAGGGCTCAAGGTCGTAGCGTGGGGTCATGATCACGTACTCAACTATCAGTTTCCCCATAACCCATATTCTAACATGTGAGAGGTACGAGAACAGTAAAAACATGTAGAAGATACTGGGAGCAGTATAAGCATGGCAGGTACTGGGAGCAGTACAAAACATGTGAATACTCAAAGCAGTATAAAATATAGTGAAACATGTACTGAGAACCAGTAAGAAGCATGTGAAGATATATGAACTGTCCTAAGCATGGCAGGTACTGAAAGTAATACAACATGTGAAGATATAACTTGCTACCTCAATGATCAGTATTTTAACAGGGTTAATACATGTTCTAGCATTAAAAGACAGTAAATGAGTCTGTAGATGTACTTGCCTCGAGCAAAGCAAGAATACTAGTACGAAGATATAGATGTCCGGTGTCCTGTCAATAATGATATAGAAACTCAGTTCTAAGCTATGCTCAATAATACGTTAGTGGTGTGACATGACTCTTGACTGGATACTAGCCAAGTGGGGACCTAGCATAAAAGTCTAATGTGGAGTGCTAGTATACACAAACTAACTTCCTAGGATCTATACACTAGTGTAGGGTGAGGTCCAATACTACAATAACTCAAAACAACACAAAATATTGAAAGTCGTAAATATTCAATAAATAAATCAAATTGTACACTGAGTTCCAATAATTTTTGAGATAGACAAAAAACTCAATTATATATAAAATAAAGTACCAAAATGATCCTTGTTAAATATAGAAATTTATACTATTTTTTTGGGATTTATAAACCTTCATAAATATTTATTAAAAATCAACAAACACATGTATCCTGAAAATGAGTTCTGTTTTCCTATTTTTATAAAATACCACAAGTACTTATTAAATACTAGAAAAATTATAATAAATTATCTAAATTAACATAGTATTTAAATACAATTTTTCCAAGATTTTTATAGTAATTAAAATATATATAAAAATTCAAAACCCGAAAGTAACAATATCTGGAAAAATAATTAATTATAAATTAAGGATGATACATAAGCAAAAATCTACAGATGTTGTCGGATGATAAAATAAATATCACCAACGTGTCCAAAACGGTCAAATTAGCTAGGATAGCCTACCCATAAATCCAATTTAGACACAGGGACAAAACGATAATTTTGTGTCAAAATGATGTCCGTCGTTGGACACACTTTGCACCGAAAAACGTATCAGGATAGAAGTCTACAAAACCTAGAAAATTATATGTCCACAAATTCAAAATGATGATACGAACCCAACGGTATGTCCGAAATGGAATTCCGATGTGCCGATGTCAAAATGACACGTTAACGTGAACACTTGGTATCCGATTTGCACCGAAATGCGTGCCAGAGTAAATGTCTTCAAAACTCAGCAAATTATATGTCAACGAGTCCAAAATGACGATACGAACTCAACGGTATATCCGGAATTGGATTTCGATGAGCCGATCTCAAAATGACCCGTTGACTCGAAAAGTGGGACCCGCTTTGTACCGAAATGCGTACCAGGGCCCACGATCTCCAAATCAAGCAAATTTTATATGAAGACATGCCAGAACGATGCCACGAGTCTACTGGTGGTGTCAGAAATTGAATCCGGAGTCCCGGGTTCAAAAATGGAATTTAACAAGTGTAAATTAAAGAATTCGGACGGCCAACTTTGGCGTCGAATTCGACCAACCAAACGTGCTTAAAATGAAACAAAATCTAAAGGAGATAGGAAGAGGGTTATACCAGCTGCGTACAGGAACAGGTAGCGCACCAACCGGAGCTGCGACGACGAAGATACGAGCTGACGAAGTCGGCTCCACGAAACTGTCCAAAAACAGTTCAATTTAAAACGTCAACTTGGTGGCCAGCTTTGAGGTATCAAACGACGAAATTAACTGACGAAAATTGTCAGGAGTGAAGATGGATATACCGAGATTGCGACGGAGCAAAGAAATCGCCGATCCAACGGTCGGATCTCTCTAAAAACGTGCGTGAACTTGCTGCGACGGAGCGCCATTTTTTAGTTCAAAACTCGCGCGTCACGACGGGATTCTGTTCAAAATACAAGAATAGGCTATGCGTCACGCCGGGGAGGATGGCGGTGCCCAGGGGGTGTTTGCCGGAGGGGTGCACGCCTAGGGGGGTCTCGTCGGTGGCCGGTGGCCAATTGGGGTGGTCGCGCGCGGTAGTGCGACAACCACTGCGGCTGCTACTGCAGCTGCTGCTGCTGTGCAGCAAGCTGCTGCGCGCGAGCGCACGCTGCGATGCGGCGACGACGGCTGCCTGGCAGTGGTGGCCGTAGCGACGCGGCTGCACGCACGGTAGGGCGGCGTCGGTGATGGCGCGCGGTGGTGGGAGTGGAGATGATGGTGAAGGTGGTGGTGTTGCTCGTGGTGGTGGTGGTGGTGCGGCATGGGGTCGGCCATGGGGGTCGACCATGGAGGAGTGGGGCTGTGGGGGTGGTGTTGTGTGTGTTGTGTAAGGAGAGTGGGAGAGAGTATTTTGTATGTGTGTGTGTATAAAATGAGAGAGGGTGAGAATAGAGAGAGATAGAGTGAGATATTTGAGAGAGGGGGAGAGTGGGTGATGTCGGCTGAAGGGGGGTGCTCTTGATGGTGAGGGTGATGGGGAGTGGTGTGTATGGGAGTGTTTTAAGGAGGGGATTATATATATATATATATATATATATATATATATATATATATATATATATATATAAGATATTTAAGAGAGAGAGAGAGAGAGATATTTTAGAGAGAGAGAGGGGGATGTTCGGCTGGCTGGCATGGTCTGGGGGTTGAGGTGGTGTGTAGTGGAGAGAGAGAAAGAGAGGTATTTATTTATTTATATATATATGTGTATATATACAAGAAATAAAAATAAGATATTTGTAAAAATAGAGAGAGGAAGTGATAATTTCAAAATAGGAAAATAGAAAAATTATGCGGGGTATTTGGGCAGTCATGAAAGAACAATATGGAGCTTGGGTTCAGGTTCGGTCGAGCCGGGTCGGGTCAAAATC
This sequence comes from Iris pallida, assembly GCA_029216955.1. Classification (NCBI taxonomy): domain Eukaryota; kingdom Viridiplantae; phylum Streptophyta; class Magnoliopsida; order Asparagales; family Iridaceae; genus Iris; species Iris pallida. The sequence goes on along the minus strand of JANAVB010017398.1, from coordinate 1,673,805 downwards.
TGACAGGGTGCAATAATTGAATTAAAAATAGGGATTTATAATCACGGGAAAATAAATAATATGCGGGGACTCCAATAAATGGGACACAAGCGTCGTGTGGGTAGTAGGCTTCATGTGGGCCACGTCCATACTTTGGGTCGGCTAGGTTGGATCGATGTCGGGTCCCGAAATTAAATTAGAAATTAAATCAGGTTTCACGGTAGAAAATAAATTGGCCTAAATTGACCCAAAAGTTGTGCGAAGAAAATAAAGCACAAAATGGAGTGTCTGAGTGGGATACGAAGGTCATGGGTGGAGAGCGTCTCGAGTAGATCATTCATGAGAAGTTGGTTATGAGAAAACGATTGGTCTAGTGCTCCTAAATTAAAAGTCACGGTAACGTGCAAACGAAGATCAAAAATAAAAGTGGGAATAATTATTCAATGATTAATTGGTCTAAGTTGACCCGAAGTTGCGCGATACAAAAAGAGCACAAGGGAACGAATTCAAGTGGGACATGATATATCAAAACGAAGATAACCTTGTCTACTTCAAAACTCGTGAAGAGAGTTTACAGAGATTGGTATCCCTGAAGCTCCAGAAATCAAAGTCATAGAAAGGTACATTAATGTTCAAAACAATTAAATAATAGAATATTTATCGAAAATAATTCATTCAGAAAAATAAAAATAAACCCTGAAATTCAGGGGGCTTACATCCTACCCACCTTACAAAAATTTCGTCCTCGAAATTAAAAATCATCCAATAGATCAAACTATAACATGTAGCTACTCTGGCTACGATACTCAAACTGCTATCCTTGTAATCATCCCTTCTGTTTCTCCTACAATCTTTTTGGTTCAGGTTCAATCAAAGTCCTTCTATCATAAACTACGTCATATATCCTTTAGAATCTTCCATACTAACATAGAACATTTATGTATATCCTAAACTATAGGTCATTCTCTGGGTATGTTCATAAGCAAACAATGCTTGGTCATCAACCATATTTTTAACCTCAATTGTAAATTCTTGATTTCCTTTTCACATCCTAAGTATCCTTATTCTATCAATCCACAGTTCATTTGCATCATTTGTCGTCAATCCTTTCCTACAGCTTCTCCTTGAAATCATACGTTCAATTCTTATCTTTGGCGTAGAGCCTTCTTCTTTTTACTCAACAAGTCCTCCGAATACAAATCCTCGATTTTAACTCCTGATTTATTAATTACCAATATACATATGTCTTTGTCTTGTTCCATGTCTTTTTAACTGATATTTTTCCGATCTCGTACGCAATACGATAACTCATTCTAACTTATTCTATATCAATCCACATATCGATCTACCCTCTAATCACATGTAATTAGCTATAGATAACCAACCAAAATTCTACAAATGTTGAATCCTTAAACTGCTAAGCACAAGATTCTAATCCTCAATCCATAGTCACAACAATATACTATCTCATTTTTCCATCTTAGATACCCTATCATTAAGTCATACTATCAATGCAATCGTTCTTAATGGTTTCCAAGTCTACTATAGTCAGTCACCCATACTTGTCCCATAATCTTAATCTAACCAATCCCTAGGAAAAGTACTTATCACAATCACACCATACATTTATAGTTATACTACAGGATCAGTCAACAAGGTCTGGCTATTTCGGTCGTCTATCAAATAGAAGGTAACAAGGCCTAAGACTGGGTCAAACAATCCATAACAGTGTCCAAACAAGTTAAAGGGTCAAGCAAGACAGAAAAGTTTATCAAAATATTTCCAAGAATGGTACGAAGACAACGAGATGTATAACGAGAAGAATTACCCAAGAGGTTAACGAAAAAGAGTTTAGTCAAGTCATAGGAAAGATGGAACATAAAAATAATTATGTCCAAAAGATAACGCGAAAGCAATCCTATTGGAGAGTCCTAGAGAACCTGTAATCCTAGTTATAGTGTAGATAGAACAGAGTTAATCAAGACTGAAAAGAATGATAATAAGAATTTATTCCTGCTTATTCGATCATAACAAAGTAAACCAAGTTAAGATACGATCTGATAACCATACACGTCTTCCTGAAATCATGTTGCCAGAATTTTTGCCGTACTAGTAAGCTTAGATGCAATAAACGATAGAGTCATAACTAAGGTATACTCCCTAAAATCATATTATCTAGAATCCTCGTCACGCCAACCGGTATGGCTGCAAGAAAATCAAAATTCTATGAATAGGATAGTATATCCAAAATCAGGCTCTATATTTTTGTCATACCAGCTAATATGGCTGCGATAAATTCTAAACTTCATAACTAAAGCAGACGTTTACCTTATCAGGATATATCATAATTTAATCCACAAAATTTATCACGATGCAAGATCAAAGTCAACAACGAAAATCAAAAATTAAATTCAACAACGAATTTAAAGGAGAGCAAATGGAAATAAGTGGAAACAGATTTCTAGGTAGGATTAGAGTGAGATCCTCAGGGGTCATCCCAAGGGTACTAAATTGGTCAAAATTGTAACCCACTGAATTTCAAACAAGATACTAAATACAGTTAACGGTCCAATGCTGTGATGAGTTCTCCTATGTTGCAATCCTAGAAACCCTCTAGGTGTTCTAAATGTTTATTCCTAGTGTTATCAAGTTATCCTAGATCCTAATTGCAGGCATGCTTGGTACAATAACGTAACCAAACAACTTAAGTCGAGACCTGCATGGACCGCCAAAAAAAACATGTCACGATCCGTTACCCAAATTATTGGGCCGGGCCGAGCCATGTCCAGCCTACGCTTGATTAAAGCGTAGTAAGCTGTTCTAAGAATAGACAATAAAGGGTCTAAGCTGCTAACAGTTCTAATATCATATTTAAAGTTTATCACAATACAGCATCTATAAGCGAAGGTAAACAAGTACAGACTTAATAATACATATCCAAAGTATTTAACTGGAGACAAAGTCCAGTATCCAAATATAAGTACAGACCAAAATCTAAGTCTCAAAACACATGAAAATAACTAAGCAAGGTTCCCCGCTGGGGCCTCTTCTGGAGCTAAGGCCAGGTCCTCAATGTAGTACCATAATATGTAACACATAGCGTTTCCTTCTCGAAAAGTATACCTACAACGTTATCATGTCAGGACGGAAGCAAGTACAACCTCTACAACTAAAGTACTGAACATATAATGAAAGAGATGTACAACAAGAAATATGGTGTGGTAAGTATATAAAACAGAAAATACTGGAAACATGGCCTTATGGTACAACTAGGATCACAGTATCATAGTAGCATAGGGAACATGGCATATATGTAATCATGGTATGACTGGAATCATGGTAAAATACATTTGTCAAGGTGACACATGTATATCTAATGTTTAAAACTGGAGCAGGTACGTGATCGGTCAGTAGGTGATGGTGCTGTGGCACAGATAAGAACCATATGTACTTTCGTACATGCCTAAATGTACACACGTACAAGTGCCTCAGGATATTGGCCTCTGGCAAGGTCTACATGCATAATGTCGGCCCTACACGGCTCAAGGTCGTAGCGTGGGGTCATGATCACGTACTCAACTATCAGTTTCCCTATAACCCATATTCTAACATGTGAGAGGTACGAGAACAGTAAAAACATGTGGGAGATACTGGGAGCAGTATAAGCATGGCAGGTACTGGGAGCAGTACAAAACATGTGAATACTCAGAGCAGTATAAAATACAGTGAAACATGTACTGAGAACCAGTAAGAAGCATGTGAAGATATATCAACTGTCCTAAGTATGGCAGGTACTGAAAGTAATACAACATGTGAAGATATAACTTGCTACCTCAATGATCAGTATTTTAACAGGGTTAATACATGTTCTAGCATTAAAAGACAGTAAATGAGTCTGTAGATGTACTTGCCTCGAGCAAAGCAAGAATACTAGTATGAAGATATAGATGTCCGGTGTCCTGTCAATAATGATATACAAACTCAGTTCTAAGCTATGCTTAATAATACGCTAGTGGTGTGACACGACTCTTGACTGGATACTAGCCAAGTGGGGACCTAGCATAAAAGTCTAATGTGGAGTGCCACTATACACAAACTAACTTCCTAGGATCTATACACTAGTGTAGGATGAGGTCCAATACTACAATAACTCAAAACAACACAAAATATTGAAAGTCGTAACTATTCAATAAATAAATCAAATTGTACACTGAGTTCCAACAATTTTTGAGATAGACAAAAAACTCAATTATATATAAAATAAAGTACCAAAATGATCCTTGTTAATTATAGAAATTTATATTAATTTTTCTGGGATTTATAAACCTTCATAAATATTTATTAAAAATCAACAAATACATGTATCCTGAAAATGAGTTCTGTTTTCCTATTTTTATAAAATACCAAAAGTACTTATTAAATACTGGAAAAATTATAATAAATTATCTAAATTAACATAGTATTTAAATTTTTCTAAGATTTTTACAGCAATTAAAATATATATATAAATTTAAAACCAGAAAGTAACAATATCTGGAAAAATAATTAATTATAAATTAAGGATGATACATAAGCAAAAATTTACAGATGTTGTCGGATGATAAAATAAATATCACCAACGTGTCCAGAACGGTCAAATTAGCTAGGATAGCCTACCCATAAGTCCAATTTAGACACAGAGGCAAAACGGTAATTTTGGATCAAAATGATGTCCGCCGTTGGATACACTTTGTACCGAAAAATGTGTCAGGATAGAAGTCTACAAAACCTAGCAAATTATGTCCACAAATTTAGAATGATGATACGAACCCAACGGTATATCCGAAATGGAATTCCGATGTGCCGATCTCAAAATTACACGTTGACACGGACACTTGGTATCAGGTTTGCACCGAAATGCGTACCGGAGCAAATGTCTTCAAAACTCAGCAAATTATATGTCAACGAGTCCAGAATGATGATACGAACCCAACGGTATATCCGAAATTGGATTCCAATGAGTCGATCTCAAAATGACCCGTTGACTCGGAAAGTGGGACCCGCTTTGCACCGAAATGCGTGCCAGGGCCTACGTTCTCCAAATCAAGCAAATTTTATATGAAAACATGCCAAAACGATGCCACGAGTCTACTGGTGGTGTCAGAAATTGAATCCGGAGTCCCGGGTTCAAAAATGGAATTTAACATGTGCAAATTAAAGAATTCGGACGGCCAACTTTGGCGTCGAATTCTACCAACCGAACTTGCTTAAAATGAAACGAAACCTAAAGGAGATAGGAAGAGGGTTATACCAGCTACGCACAGGAACTGGTAGCGCGCCAACCGGAGCTGCGACGACGAAGACACGAGCTGATAAAGTCGGCTCCACAAAACTGTCCAAAAATAGTTTAATTTAAAACGTCAACTTGGTGGCCAGTTTTGAGATATCAAACGACGAAATTAACGGACAAACATTGTCAGGAGTGAAGATGGATATACCGAGATTGCGACGGAGCAAAGAAATCGTCGATCCAACGGTCGGATCTCTCGAAAAACGTGCGTGAACTTGCTGCGACGGAGCGCCATTTTCGAGTTCAAAACTCGCGCGTCACGACGGGATTCCGTTCAAAACGCAAGAATAGGCTATGCGTCGCGCCGGGGAGGATGGCGGTGGCCAGGGGGGTGTTCGTCGGAGGCGTGCGCGCCTAGGAGGGTCTCGCCGGTGGCTGGTGGCCAACCGGGGTGGTCGCGCGCGGTGGTGCGGCAACCACTGCGGCAGCTACTGCAGCTGCTGCTTCTGTGCAGCAAGCTGCTGCGCGCAAGCGCGCGCTGCGATACGGCGACGATGGCTGCCCGACAGTAGTGGCCGTGGCGACGCGGCTGCACGCCGGCGGGGCTGCGTCGGTGATAGCGCGCGGTGGTGGGAGTGGAGATGATGGTGAAGGTGGTGGTGTTGCTCGTGGTGGTGGTAGTGGTACGGCATGGGGTCGGCCATGGGGGTCGACCGTGGAGGAGTGGGGCTGTGGGGGTGGTGTTGTGTGTGTTGTGTAAGGAGAGTGGAAGAGAGTATTTTGTATGTGTGTGTGTGTATAAAATGAGAGAGGGTGAGAATAGAGAGAGATAGAGTGAGATATTTGAGAGAGGGGGAGAGTGGGTGATGTCGGCTGAAGGGGGGTGCTCTTGATGGTGAGGGTGATGGGGAGTGGTGTGTATGGGAGTGGTGTGTTTTAGGGAGGGGATTAATTTTATATATATATATATATATATATATATATATATATATATATATATATATATATATATATATATATAAAAGATATTTAAGAGAGAGAGAGAGAGATATTTTAGAGAGAGGGAGGGATGTTCGGCTGGCTGGCATGGTCTGGGGGTTGAGGTGGTGTGTAGTGGAGAGAGAGAAAGAGAGGTATTTATTTATTTATATATATATGTGTATATATATATACAAGAAATAAAAATAAGATATTTGTAAAAATAGAGAGAGAAAGTGATAATTTCAAAATAGGAAAATAGGAAAATTATGCGGGATATTTGGGCAGTCATGAGAGAACAATATGGAGCTTGGGTTCGGATTCGGTCGAGCCGGGTCGGGTCAAAATCTGACAGGGTGCAATAATTGAATTAAAAATAGGGATTTATAATCACGGGAAAATAAATAATATGCGGGGACTCCAATAAATGGGACACAAGCGTCAGTATGGGTAGTAGGCTTCATGTGGGCCATGTCCATACTTTGGGTCGGCTAGGTTGGATCGATATCGGATCCTAAAATTAAATTAAAAATTAAATCAGGTGTAACGGTAGAAAATAAATTGGCCTAAATTGACCCGAAAGTTGTGCGAAGAAAATGGAGAACAAAATAGAGTGTCTGAGTGGGATACGAAGGTCATGGGTGGAGAGCGTCTCGAGTAGATCATTCATGAGAAGTTGGTTCTGAGAAAACGATTGGTCTGGTGCTCATAAATTAAAAGTCACGGTAACGTGCAAACGAAGATCAAAAATAAAAGTGGGAATAATTATTCAATGATTAATTGGTCTAAGTTGACCCGAAGTTGCGCGATACAAAAAGAGCACAAGGGAACGAATTCAAGTAGGACATGATATATCAAAACGAAGATAACCTTGTCTACTTCAAAACTCGTGAAGAGAGTTTACAGAGATTGGTATCCCTGACGTTCCAGAAATCAAAGTCATGGAAAGGTACATTAATGATCAAAACAATTAAATAATAGAATATTTATCGAAAATAATTCATTCAGAAAAATAAAAATAAATCCTGAAATTCAGGGGGCTTACAAAGTTATTCGTTTAAGAAATACGGATATGATGAATGTTGCAGTTGCAATTCAAGTATTGTACCCAGATCATATTTTACATGTTTTGTATCAAGATTTACAATTCAAGTTTCTAATCCAAGCAACATGAGGAAATTGCCAATGTAAACTGCAGTTGCATTCGAAATGTAAACATGTAAACTGCAAAATGGAACACATATGTGAACTGCAGTTGCATTCCAATATGAGGAAATTGCAACATGTATACTGCAAATGAACTGCCAATGTAACCACAATAGGAACTACAAAATGGAACACATATGTGAACTATATGAACTGCAGTTGCATTCCAAAATGATAAAAAACAACATGAGCAAATGTAAACTGCAGTTGCATTCCAATATGTTCCTATATGAACTGCCAAATGGAACACATATGTTCCTATATGAACAGCAACATGTGCAAGTTGCCAATGACCTGCCAAAATCAAAATCAAATGTTCATCAACATATCATTTAAACAGACATGTCATCCATTGAACTGGCAATGTAACTGCAAATGAACTGGCATAAACAGACATGTCATCCATTTAAACAGACATCAAAATCAAATGTTCACCAACATGTAACTGCAAATGAACTGGCAATGAACACATACAGCACAATATAAACTTTTATCAAAATCAAATGTTCATCAACATATCATTTCTTCAACAATATTTCATCCATTTGTACATGAACAGGTGAGACAACTACTTTAACACATTTCATTCATTTATTTCATCCATTTCTTAATAGTTCAAATGTTCATCAACATATCATTTCTTCAACAATATTTCATCTATTTGTACAAGAATAAGTGAGACAACTACTTCCATATGCTTTGCTCCCACATGCTTGTATACTGCAGAAAAAAGAAAGAGTTAGTGACAACAGCATGAGGTAGGGATAGCACTGAAATGAAGAAGAGTTATGAACCTGTAGCATGACAAACCTTGGTAGGGACAGCAGCAAGACCAAAATGATAGTGCCTCCCACAGCAACATTCAGCATGACAAAATGATAAACTTGGTAGGGACAGTGGCTCAGATGAGTTAGTGAGTAAAGGATAACGGGTCACCAAAATGATAAAGACCCCACAACAACATTTAGCATGACAAAATGAGGTAGGGACAACATCATGCAGCGTAACCGAGCTCCCCACAGACAGAGCACCCCACTTAAACAGGTAGGAACAGCAGCATAATGGGCACCAAAATGATAAAGACCCCACAGACAGAGCATAATGGGTCCCAATTCATCATTGCCACATATATCCTTATACCCACATAACTCGAATTTATCATTGCCACATTTCAAAAAGGGTCACCAAAATGATAAGGACCCTGTCCTTGTCTACAACCTATGAAAAGATGAGTGAAAAATGATTAAAATACAAAATTTAAAAATGAGTAACAAATTTAAAATGATTAACATGCAAATACATGCCTTTTGGAGCAAACACTCTTCCCCCTTGCAATATTTCCTTGAACATGTGGTGTTGGATTACCAACACACGCATGTAGAGTTGACCTTGGTAGCTTAGGCCTACCTGGTTTGCCTTTTGGCACTATCTCCTTCTCCTTGAAAGGATTTGGGCATGCTCTTGAGTTATGTCCTAACTGCTTGCACTTGCCACAGGTGATAGTGCCTCTAGTCGTGACTTTTCCACCTTCCTTCCTAGCCATTCTTTCATCATCTTGTTTCTTTCTCTTCTTTTGCCTTCTCCCAGTTTGGACATGGACCACAGGGGGTATCATAGGTCCAATATTTTGAAGCTGTCTTAGATTCCTCATTGAAAGAGGGTTGATTATCTCTGCATAAGCCTTCAAGTAAGTAGACTTATGGTAACACTTGTCTACATAGTCATCAATAGAGTGCCTCTTCTTCTTGATACATGCAGCTGCATGGTCACATGGAATACCTGTGAGTTGCCATTCTCTACAGCTGCAGCTCTTTGCTTCCAAGTCCACTGCCTTATTAAGTCCTCTCTGGCTCACTTCAAATTATTGAACCCAGAAGTAATAACCATACATTTTTTTGCACCCTCTTTGGCTTCTTCAAGTTTTTTCATTACTTTAGGAACAATACCCTATCATGAGCTCCCATTATTTCTCTCTTCTCATGGAACCTTATCATGAGCAATCTTCTTATAGTTTCTAGAAGACAGATAATGGGCTTGTCCCTTGCTTTCAATATGTACTTATTCCATGACTCACACATATTATTGCTTGACAGCTCACACTTAGAATTGGATGAGAACCCATGCTTTGACCACTGGCCTGCAGGAAGTCTATCTAACCATTCATAGGCCTCCTTGCTTACTTTCATGATCTTATTCATTGCTTTCTCAAAATCAATTAAAGTGCATGCCTCTGAAGCTTCCCACAAAAGATACTTCAACTTGGACCCTGGATGTTTCTTCTTAAAATTGTCATGTATGTGCCTAACACAAAATCTATGCTCTGCATTAGAAAGAAGATTGTGAAAAACATCCAGTAGGCCTTCTTGTCTATCAGAAATCCAGGTGATTGCATTTCCATCCATGCCAAGTGCATCCAACAGTTGATCCATGAACCAGTTCCAAGTTTTCTTATTTTCTATCTCCACAACAGCCCAAGCAATAGGGAAAAAACTGTTGTTACCATCTTTTCCCACTGCACTAAGAAGTTGCCCTTTGCACTCAGTCTTCAGAAAATACCCATCCAGACCAATGAATGGTCTACAACCTTCTTTAAAACCCTTTATCACAGCCTTCAAAGTGTAGAACACCCTCACAAATCTGGTAGACTTTCCATCTTCCTCTAATTCTCCTTTGACCCTAACAACACTCCCAGGATTGGTAGACATCACCAGCATTGCATACTCCCTGATGTAAGCATATTGGTCTTGGGTATGCCCTTCAATCAACTCTAATGCCTTCTTCTTTGCCCTTGTAATTTTGTGTCTTGAACAGTCAATCTCCAAATCTTCTGTAATGTGGGTTCTAAACCCAGCATACTTCCAGTCTGGATTATTCCTGAATCTGTGTACATATCTGTTTGCAAGGAATGTGGCAGTAGCTTATCTATTGCTGTCCACCTCAACACAGTCCCTTGAATGGTTAGATACGTACTTCTTCAATACAAAATTCCTATGACCACCAAAAATACTCCCATGAATCCTCTACTGACAAGCATCATTTGCACATCTAGCTGTCACCCTCTTTGTTTCATTGTGTACCCACTTGATATTGTACTTGTTCTTTATGGCATGGAGCCTTAATGCACTCCTGAATTCTGAATGTGAAGCAAACCTCTGCCCTACATGAAGAGCCACATTTTTCTCCTTCACTAACCTTTTTTAGTCACTAGAGGCTCTGCATGAGCAGTCCCTTCATCCGCATCATCAAAACTTTCTTCTGAGGAGTGTACACTAGCCAACTCATCATTGGGAGCATATTCAGAGTCTTGGTCAATGTCTTCATGGGGACAAAACTACTAAAGTCAACACCAACTGCTTCTTCCTCTACATCTTCAGTTCTTTCTTCCTCCACATTGCTTTCAGTCCTTTCTTCCTCCACATTGTCTTCATTCTCAACATTGTCTTCATTCTCAGCAGTCCCTTCATCTTGTACATGTTGAGGAGGCCCAGATCCTAACTCCACATCTTTATCAGCTTGAGCAGGCCCAGTCAAGTCTATATTAGCCCAAAAATCATCATCCAACTGCACATCAATCTCATCAGCTACTTCAGAAGGACCACAGAGAATTTTGGTGGTTGTAAACTCAGTAATGTCAACATATTCACCATAGTCAATGAGTGACTCAACAAGCTTTCCCAGTACATAAAATTTGATAAGGGGTTGAAAACTTTTCAAAAAAGCTCAATATATCATTGTCATCCAATATCTGAGTCTTACTTCCATCTACAGGGTCAAAATAATAAATTTCACATGGAGCTTGGACCCCAGCAGATGCACATAACCCATCAAGATCAAACCAGCACATCTCATCTATGTCCACACATTCTTTAAGTTCTAATGCTATACCCCCTACATATTGGTTATCAACACTAAAATCTCCCCCAACAAACATATTAACAACATACTTGGTATCCATTAATCCCTCTGCACATACACACACAGGCAACAACATATATGAAATAACTAACAGAAGACAGTTCCCTATGTACTACTAATTAATATAGACAAACAGACAAACAACTAATTAATGTAGAAGCAAAAATGTATAGACAAACAGAAAGTCAACTAATTTAATATAAATTCAACTATTTTAATATAAATTAAACAATATATAGACAAAGAGAGGGACAACAGACAACTACTTTAATATAAATTCATCTAACTTAATCCTACGTACATACAAGGATCATATACTACAAACAGCACCAAATATCATGCATGAAAACAGACATTTTTTCAAAAAATTACGAAATTTAACAACTCATATACTGCAAATAGACATGATTCATGCATTTTTTTCAAAAAATTATGAAATTTAACAACTCATATACTATAAACAGACATCATTCATGCATTTTTTTCTCAGAAATTTAACAACTAATATACTACAAACAGACATCATTCATGAATTTTTCTTAAAAAATTCAGAAATTTAACAACTCATACACTACAAACAGACATCATTCATGCATTTTTTTCTCAGAAATTTCTGCTCCAACTTACATCATTCATGCACTACGTTCGAAAGTGTAGGAAAATTCTGAGAACTAGGATTTTTGAATGTACCAGTACGAGAATACCCTAATAAGCCGAAAATACTGGAAGAAGTTCCACTCCGATCTCCATTCCGACCTCCACTCCGATCGACCAACAGCAGCGAGAGAGAGTTGAGAATGAAACGTCGATTCGCTGCTTCGATTTAGGGTTTGCAAATCGATTTAGGATTTGCAAAGAGATTTAGTGTTTGGAACGGGGGAGAGAGAGTTGAGAACGGGAGAGAGCGAGATGGGAGAGAGAGAGCTGAGAATGAAACATCGGTTCGCTGCTTCGATTATATCGTAGGGGTAATTGCACTACAACAGATATGGGATATGATAGCGTGCGCTGAACGCTATAGAATGCATATTATAGCATATTCCGTCCGCTATAAATGCCCCCGCTATAATAACCCCATGTACAAGAACGCTATAACAGTTGTCTTTTTTTGCGAAACATATAAACGAGTGCGTAATATGTTAGCGACCATTGAAAATTGTCATACCTTTCATTTGCTTAGTTTCATGGATAAGCATGACTATATGACATACCATTCATGTTCTCCTTGTATACAGTTTCCTTTGCCTTTATCCAAGAGATTAATGGTACCCGAACTTATAGCGATTTCTCTAAAGCTGCAAGATAGAGTTACAATAAATTGTACATCCTATTTTCAGTACAAAGATCATATTATAGTTGGAAGAACACGAATGGCCACGTAACAATTGCGCTTAGGAAATATTCTAATAATTAGTTTTTCTTCTGTCTTGTACCTTCAATAAGGAACAAGCATGCATTACAAGCGATATCTAGATTCACTCATTTGATTTAAGAAGGAAGGTTTTTCATTTCCAACCATGTATATGATTAGCATTCAAAGGTCAGATATAGACTAATATAGAAGCAATCAAGGATATCTAAAACAGTATCAACAACCATAGTTTGGCAATACTATATTCACAAGAAAAAAAATAGACAACCAACTTCACAAGAAAAAAATTATGGGATTGAAATACCAACGTCTCTCCTGTAGTGCAGTGCTGAAACTGAATTGAAATTTCTCTAATTCATCTGAGTGTCAACTGTATAATAACCAATTGCAGTAGACGAACCATTTCGTCCTTAGGAGCAATTGAAAAATTGTAAATCAAAACATGTTACCAAATCTTGGGAATAATATTGCAAATTAAAGCATAATAATTAATTTTAGGAATAAAGTTTTTTATACCTGATCGTTTGCGGGCGGTGGAGAAAGGTGGTCGTCAGTGGGCGGAGGAAGCTCTAGTGTGGGCGTAAAGAGGAGAAGGAGGGGGTCTAATGTGGACGGTGGGCCGGCGGGGCGTCGATGCGAACAGCGGACGGCCGGGCGGGGGGGCGCCGGGGCTGAGTTGTGAGGAGGAGGGAGGCCTGGGGTGTCGGCTGAGTTGTGAGAAGGAGGGAAAAAAATTTGTAAAAAATTTTAGGTTTGGGGGGAGGAGAACAATGACTTGGTTTTTGGGTGGGGAATATTGGTTTTAGGGTTTGGGTTAGCCAGTGAAGTTTTAGGGGGGAAGGGTTTGGTGAAAGAAATTGGAAAGGAGGGAAATGAGTTTTGGTTTTGAGTTTTGGAGGGGAAGGGTTTTTTAGTGTTCGGCTGAGTTAGGTTTTGGAAGCGACTGAAATTTCAATGGCTAGTACGTTGACACTAATATAAAGATTCTTCCAACTCACTAGCAACCAAAAATTTCAGTTTCTAAAAAAATTCAAAAATTTATCAACAAACCAGCAACGAAATTATGACGAACCATCTCATCCATTAAACTAAAATGTTAACTAGTTGAATCTTAGTCGCTAGTAAGTCGCTAAAATAGCAACGGATATAGGTTAGTCGTCAGGTTAGTCGCTAAATTACCATAATTTTGTAGTGTAAAGACTCTCACACATAATAAGATCCCTCACGAAAAATCCAAATAATCCCTCATGAAAACCCCAAATAATCTATGTCACCCTCATTTTTTCGTATTTCCCGTATTTCGTATTTATATTCGTATCTGGAATTTTGGCATGTATTTTTATTTTTCTCGACTTGTGGTATTTCGGTATTTCTCGTATTTTGAGTTTTGTCATGGCTCGGTTTTAATTGGTTTGGGTTAGTTTGGTTGGGTTTAATAGGTATTGGATCACCATAGCCTATGCTCCACCCTCAACACACCACATCCCACCCTCTTTAAAACTCCACCAACATTTTCTCTCTCCTCATAACCACCATTTATTTTCTTCTTCTTCTTCTTCTCCTTCCTCTACACAACTCTCCCAACCCTAGGCAAGTGCATCTTGCCACTACATGAGAACCCTATTTTCTTGTTCCATTAGCTAGATTAGGACATGGTGATCAACATTAGTTCTTGGCTTTTTGTGATTTGGTTTCTCCATTGTTCTAGATCTAGGTTTTAGCTATTTTCGAATTTTGCATGGTTTGATCTTTTTAGTTGGATTTTGTGGGTTTTGATGTTTCCATGTGGAAGAGCATTCAGTTTCACTCCAGTTGGGACTTTGGAAATCCGGATTTGGAGTTCGGATGGCCAAGTTATGATGTTGTGTAGCCTTGAGTTCAACCATGGTGTTCTTGCTGTTTGGAGAAGACAGTGAGCAGTGTGCAGAGCTTCTTAGCTTACGCCACTGAGCCTTGGATACGCTTCATGTTGGAAGCGTGTCTCCTGCGTGCGTGCTTTTGTGCGTACGCAGACTTGAGCGTGCGTGACTTTTCATGTACGCTGCTCCCTGGAGCGTGCGTGACTTTTTATGTACACTGCTCCCTTGAGCGTGCGTGACTTTTCATGTACGCTGCTCCCTGGAGCGTGTGTGACTTTTCATGTACGCTGCTCCCTTGAGCGTGCGTGACTTTTCATGTACGCTGCTCCCTTGAGCGTGCGTGACTTTTCATGTACGCTGCTTCCCTGGAGCGTGCGTGACTTTTCATGTACGCTGCTCTCCTTGAGCGTATGTGACTTTTCGCGTACGCTGCTCCCCTTGAGCGTGCGTGACTTTTCGCATACGCTGCTCCCCTTGAGCGTGCGTGACTTTTCGCGTACGCAGCTCCCCTTGCGTGTGTGACTTTTGTGTACGCTGCCCCCTGATCCCTTGCTTAACCCATTGGCTCTTGGAGTTTTGGTCTTAATTCTTTAAGCATGGCTCTTCTATAGTCCTGTATATTGATATTTTATTAGATATTTTACGTCCATTTTATATCCTTTTGTCCTGAACTTGATAATCACGAATTTACTGGATATGTTTGGAATTGATAATTGAGCATGACCTGATAAGTGGCCCGTCGTGGCGCACTCCTGACTAGTACACTTGATATGATAACCTGACCTGATATATCTTGAATAGCTGTTGCGACGGCTACCTGACATGACATGACATGTATAATTAATCCTGATACCGTGGACGATTGTGCTTGTACAAATAATCCAGTCATGTCTTGCATCATGTATAGGAGGGGACTCCTGAGTACCACGGTCAGGAGTACCTACTGAATTGGACTAAGGTTAATGATTAGTATAATTCACTAGTCATGAAGAGATGTTCCCCAGTTACAGGCGATCCCGTTATCCCGGCCGCAAATGATTGGACTTGTAGCCTGCCGACGAGTATGGCACATTTCCAGCCCACTGTTATGTGGGTCACCCACCATTGTCACTCAAATGATTGAACTCTATTGTCACTATAATGTATTGTACTCTCCAGATTGTCACTATAATGATTGCCTGGATAACCTGGATAGCTGCAGGGCCTGTGACTACTTGGAGCACCTCATTGCATCTTGCTAGTAACTAGGATTGTGATAACCCTAGTTAGTTAATGTAGAAAGCCGTAGGCAATGATTGGCCGTGATTGCTTGGATGGAGTCTAGTCCAGTATAGTATTGTCTAGAAATTGATTGTAAGATTGTACCAGAATGATTGAAGGATTGTCACTCCAGATTGTCACTATAATGATTGTCACTCCAGATTGTTACTTGACCTGATTTCTTATATTTATCTTGCCGATAAATGGTGAGAGAAACCAAGTTCCGTTCAGACGAAGGGTTACAACCCCGGTCCTTGTTTGGTTTACGGGTTGTAACCTAGCTATCTGAATAGTCCCATGGTTATCTCATCGTATATCATCCTGACATGCTTTTTCATATGTCCTGTCTTTTAGTGATTCTATGCAAGATTGTCTTTTATAATTACCCATCATGCTTTTTCTTAAATTACTGTCTCTTATTATGTAATTATATTATTGTGTTAATTTGCTGGCTTTGGTTCTTATTTTGTGGCCTCCTTTGTGGCACTTGCTCTTCCTGGGGTCTGACCCAGCTGGTTTTGTATGGCCAGATACCGGAGCAGCAGCAAAGTATCTACCTGGCTTCCAGCCCGATGGTGATCACCAGGCGTAACCAGGGCATCGAGTGGGTTTCTTTTGTTCTCCCACTGTAATATTATAAATTATTCTTTTGAGGCGTTTAGCCGACGAGCAAGTGTTAGCTCGTTTGCAACTTTATTTACTGTCTGCTTACGGGCTGTAAGCATGATTGGCAACTCGAGATTGATCATGTATGACTTAACTCTTACTAGTCCTTACATTTTGTACGACTAGCTTCATGATCATCTGGATATGTAATGTTTGGGACGCCTTACAATTGTATATTTGGTGATCTGATATCTTGTGATTATTATTAGTTGGTTGAGATTGAGACAATAGGCTATTTTATGACTTTAAGAGACTGATGGCTTGTAGTGAAACCCTCACATATCTAGACAGCCGTGACCGTATAGCGGTGTGGATCCCATTCCGTTATACGTAGCTGGCTATGCCTGCCCCCGCTCTCCAGTATTCTGGTTCTGGGGCATGACAATCTATCAGTCGGTCGGTCGGTCTTTAGGGTTTTCGTGAGGGAAGAGAAAGACAGAGAGAAGAAGATGAGAAAAAGGGAGGGTTTCGTAAGGGGAGCGCTACCTGAGGAAGAAGGAGGGTTTCGTGGCAGAGAGAAGGAGGGGGAGGGTTTCCGGAAGGGGAAGGGGTTTTCGTGACAGAGAGAAGGAGGGGAGGGGTTTTCAGTTTGGCGCACGGGTTATGAGAAGTTGAAGGGTTGGAGGATAATACATTAAGGTTTTTTCAAACATAAGACATAGCATTTTTCTATGGACGGTACCGATTTAATTTCTAAAAATCCAACGGACGGGATCGCTCGCTATCGAGAACGCTATAAATTATACAACAAAAATGAATCGCTCCTATAAATTATTTTTTAATATAAAATAGAAAATTGTGTTTATTATTTTTTAATATAAAATAGAAAATTGTGTTGCTTCTCCCATGATTGGAACAATAGATAGTTCAATTGTGAGCATTCTATTAACTAAGCTAACCGAACCGAATTACCAAATACCGAATTCGACCGAAAATCGAATAACAAAAATTGAAACCAACCGAAATATCCCGTACCGATCCAAACCGAACGGAATAAATCTGTTCGATTTTCAGTTTATTTGGTTTAACCAATATTTCAGTTTAATTATAAAAAAAATTTCTCAATATATATAGTAACTAAATATACAAAGATATATTTCGTATATATATTACTAAAATTTTGTATTCGGTTTACCAGGGAGAGGAATTTTAGATAAAATTTTTGAAAGATTAGTTGGATTAAACCGAAACCGAATCCCAAAACCGAAACTGAAACCGAATAAAAAATTTTAGTATTTTTGAAACCGAAACCGAACCGAACCGAATTTTTTTCAAACCGAACCGAATCTCTTATTCGGTTAGGTTCGGTTCGGATTTCGGTCCAAAAATCGAATAATGCTCACCCCTAGACATACGGGCATAGCAACGTTCAGAAAAAAAAAACTATACCTTTAACAGCGTTCATAACACGCTATATAAAGTTCTGTTAACAGCACTGCATAATGAACGCTATTGATAATGACATTCTAATAGCATGGAGGCTTCAACGCTATAGATAAAATGCTATTGTATGAACGTTTAATAGCACTTCAATATGAACGCTATGGATGATTATATTATAATAGCAGGGAGGCTCGAACGCTATAGATAAACTGCTATTGTATTCTATTTTAATAGCACCGTGGAAGGAACGCTATTGATGATGACATTTTATAGCAGGGAGGCATGAACGCTATAGATAAACTGCTATTGTATGCCATATTTGTTGTAGTGTTGGGTCATTTCACCCAAGAGTTAACACCGGTTAACAGCAAAGTTGAATTAGGGGGTGATTTAAGCATTTTCGTAACTTTTTGGGTTTTTCAAATCAGAAAGTCTTTATTTGTCTTTTCATGATATCTAAGGACGGTTTAAATGCACTTTACCCCAAATATAATTATTGAGGTACTAAAGATTTTTATTGGACTCAAAAAAGATCCAAGGTCGTTAAGAAGACGTTTATGTTATAACTGTCCATCATCTTTATCCTTTCTTTCTTTTTTGTCGTTTTAACTTAGTTGTGCCCAAAATGAACGATTAAGAAACAATACATGAAAGTAGAAGGAACGGTTTTTGCGTGCAAGTTTTCTGAACTTACTACAAGTCTTCTAAATATCAATTACTTGGAAGTTCCGTAGCTCAATTGTCAGAATTCACCATCTGTTCTCTAATTCTTGGCGAATACTATCAGATCACCTGCACAACAGGGAGGGCTCCCATCAAAGATCTCCAGACATCTTCCTAACGGAAATTTGGAGTTCTTTAATTAGCATGAAAGTGACATAGTTGCTATTTACTAAGCCCGTTGGGAACCGTGGAGCTACCGGACGTAGTGGCGCGGGTTCAAGTCCTCTTAGAGGCATGTTTTCAAGTACCATTAAAAAGTGGACACCCTCAAAAAAAAAGCATATTGATCCATTGTATTGTTTACTGCATGCATGTTAAACTCAATCAGCGCGTCTACCTAGACCCAGGGTGTCAGCGGTTTAAACCGCAGTACCACTTGTCTCTTTCCCATGGTCGAAACCGGACGGTCCACCTTAGCAGAGAGCTTCCCAGCCAATGAATGATGGACAGGTGGCACTGCGGTTAAACCACAGTCCCCCACCCCACTTAGATCTGAGAAGACTTTTTCTTAAAACTCAATTACATGTTTGTTAGCATCCGACTCCGACTCTTATAATTGAAAGTGATATAAACATGTCATATCATTCTTATATTTTTTGGTATAACTAATCTTAGGGTGCTGCTATTAACACTTCTAAAATATCATTCGACACTCTGTTTTAATTTTTTTAACATTCAAATTCCAAATCAACTCCTGCATTAAATGCATTTTAGGAGTGCCAATAACGTTAATGCAGTAGTAGATTTGGAATTTGAATGTTAAAAAATTAAAAGTGAGTACCGAATGATATTTTAAGAGTGCTAATAGCAGCATCCTAATCTTATATTAGCTAGTTTTTATGTGTCCTTAGAGATGATCCAAAGCTTAAAGTGTAAGGAGAGGTCCAACGGCTCATTTGGACCTTTTATATATATTTATATATATATATATATATATATATATATAATATATATATATATATATATATATATATATATATATATATAATAGAAAACTTGGTGGTAAAATTTTTGAATTCCTAAAATATTCTTTAGTATTTTACAAACATGATGTTTTTATATCAACTTGCATGTCATTTATGTTTAAGAGTCAAAACAATAAAGTTTGCATGCAAGTTTTTTTTTCCATACAACTTTTTATGTTCCAGTGGTAAAAAAATTATTTTCTTATCATTGTCCAAATATTATTATTCTCAATAAAAAATAAAAAATTATAGTTTGAATCTCTTGTCATTGTAAAAGAAAAATACACACACATGAATAATCATCTGGATAAGACGAAAAACGACAACTGATCTTATAATATTTTAATTAAAATACGTGCAAAGAACATATATATATATATATATATATATATATATATATATATATATATATATATATATATATATATATATGATGTGTTAAGTTAACCGTTGGTTTGTTATTGCATCATCAAATTCCTAACTTTTATTTTCTTTCATCATGGTTGTGGGCAATTGCGAAGTCCAAAGATTGTTGGACTAATGTAAATACACCACCCCCCCTATGTTTCATGAGTATTACAGAGACTACCCCTATTTGAAACTAATTACACTCACCACCCCTCTCATTTAGAAATTTTATAAAACATAGGGGTAGTTAGTGTTATATTTTTATAGAAAATAGAACTATAGGGGTGATTCGCATAATTAGTTTCAAAGTAGGGGTAGTTTCTGTAATAAGTGTAAAACATAGGGATAGTTAACGTTCTTAATTATATTTCCTTTGTTGTTCTTAAAAGATGAAAAGGAAAGGGACTTTAGTCCCACATCGAAAAAGAGAAAGATTTTAGAAGTGCTTAAATAGGAATGCGCACTCATGTGGAGTGTGCAACAACCAAAGGGTTGCTAGTGGGTGACCAATGGTTGTTGTTTTAACCTCTTCATAAAAATGTAGCCGGTGTTGCCACCGACAACACCGGCTCCGGCTCCGGCTCGGGATCGGGATCGGGATCGGACACGGGCGTAGAGGCGATAGTGGCGCATTGTAGACGCACTTGTGCACTTGGGCAACGTGGCATCGGACGAGCGGCGTAGGCTCGGCCCTCGGGCCTCGGAACACTTTAAGGAAAGTGCTGCTAAATGCACGATTCAAGCCTCGACGACATATTCAACTTCGCAGAACTGGTCAGTGAAGTACAATCGATTTCTAACAATCTTAAAGTGTTGCAAATAATGGCGTCCGAGGCTGCGATTTCGAGCATCAAGGTCATGAATCATGATCTAGTAAAACTAGATCGCTTCGACGGGACCAACTTCACACGCTGGCTGGACAAGATGATCTTCCTCCTGACAGCACTGAAGATCTACTACGTCCTCGATCCAGATCTGCCACCCATTCCAGAATCCACTGCAGCAGATTCTGATACGGTCAAGGCAGAACGCAAAAAGCAGCAAAAGAGGACGAACTGCTGTGCCGTGGTCACATTCTGAACACCCTGTCGGACAGACTGTACGACCTCTACACAGAAAATCCTTCGGCAATTGACATCTGGAAGGCTCTGGAATTCAAATTCAGAGCAGAAGAAGAAGGTACAAAGAAATTTCTTATATCAAAGTATTTTGATTACAAAATGGTTGATACAAAGCCTATACTGGCCCAAGTACACGAACTACAAGTTCTAGTCAACAAACTCAGGGCAGTGAAGATAGAACTTCCGGAACCATTCCAAGTTGGTGCTATAATTACTAAATTGCCAGCATCTTGGAATAGTTATTGGAAGAAACTACTTCACAGCTCTGAGGATTTCTCACTGGAACAGATTCAAAAACACCTTCGAATCGAAGAAGAATCGAAGGAAAGACAGAAATCCGAGAACAATAAAGTTTCTAAAGCTAACGCGGTGAGCGCGAAAGGCAAGAAGCCTGCTGGAAAGAGGAACTTTCTCGGCCCTAAGAAGGACCAACAAAAGTTCAAGAACTCCGGCAACGCCAAAGGACCCAAGACCGGTTGTTTTGTATGTGGCAAAGCAGGACATTATGCCAGAGACTGTCGGGTTCGAAAGACCCAAAACAGCGAGGTAAATCTCACTGAGACAGAGGACATAATTGCTACGGTGAGCAAACTCATGACGGTCAAAGGGAAGGCTCCAGGATGGTGGTACGATACTTGTGCTACCGTTCATGTTTCATACGACAAAGCATCATTCAAGACATATTCTGAAGTCAATGATGGACAAGAAGTTCAGATGGAAAATGAAGGACATTCAACGGTCGTGGGAACAGGTGATGTGGAAATCCAATTCACTTCCGAGAAGAAAGTAACTCTGACTAACGTACTTCACGTCCCGGATATGAGTAGGAACCTCGTCAGTGGAGTCTTGTTGGGTAAACCTAGAATAAAGTCTGTCTTTGAGTCGGGCAAATTAATTAATATTGACCCGTAATGGAGTGTTTGTTGGAAAGGGATATACCGATGAGGGTATGATAAAACTTTGTATCATTGAGAATAATATTAATAGAGTTTCTACTTCTGCTTACATGATTGAGTCGTCTACTTTATGGCATAGTAGATTAGCGCATATAGGTATTAGCACTATGAAAAGGTTAATTAAATCTGGATTAATTTCATGGAATTCTGAAGATTTAGATAAGTGTGAAATTTGTGCAAAATCCAAAATAATTAAAAAACTTTTTCATAGTGTAGAACGTAATACCAATCTACTAGATTTAGTTCACTCTGATTTATGTGAATTTAATGGCACATTATCTCGAGGAGGTAATAAATACTTTATTACCTTCATTGATGATTGCTCTAGATTTACATATGTATATTTATTAAAGCATAAAGATGAAGCCTTTAATGCTTTTAAAATATATAAATCAGAGGTTGAAAATCAACTTGGTAGAAAGATTAAAATACTTAGAAGTGATAGAGTTGGTGAATATTTTTCTTTTGAATTTAATACCTTCTATGAAGAAAACGGTATTATTCATGAATGTTCTGCACCACGGACACCTCAACAGAACGGACTAGCAGAAAGAAAAAATAGAACGTATCAAGAAATGATAAATGCAATGCTAATGCATTCTGAATTACCATTTAGTTTGTGGGGAGAAGCTTTACTTACTGCATGTCATATAATGAACCGAATTCCTTTGAAGAAAACTGGTATTTCACCATATAAGATATGGAAAGGCCGTAAGCCTAATATCAGTTATTTTAGAGTGTGGGGGTGCATAGCTTATTACAAAAATATGGATCCTAAAAGGACCAAATTAGGTCCTCGTGGAATCAAAAGTGCTTTTGTAGGTTATGCCGCCAATAGTAAGGCATATAGACTTTTAAACTTAGAGTCTAACATTATTGTCGAATCCAGAGATGTAGAATTTTTCAAGAACCTTATTACTAAGAATAAGGATCCTGAAATTCCTGCTAATGAAGAGTCTCGTGAGGAGAGCTCTTCACGGTTAGTTGAAAAACAACCAGAGCTTCGGATCAGCAAGAGAGTTCGAAAGGCTAAGGATCTAGGACCTGACGAAATAGATTCTCAACTTATTTCTTTTACTTAGTGGAAGAAAATACAGAGAAATTTATTCGAAAGATTCCTATCATTCTTCAGGTGGAAGATGATCCTAAAACCTTTAAGGAAGCAATAGCTTCGCGGGACTCATCTTTTTGGAAAGATGCTATCCAAGATGAGATGGATTCGATAATGTCTAACCACACTTGGGAAATTGTCGATCTGCCCAAAGGGTCAAGACCTATTAGATGTAAGTGGGTGTTCAAAAAAAAGTATCATAGTGATGGTACTTTAAACACCTACAAGGCTAGACTAGTAGCCAAAGGATTTCGACAAAAAGAAGGAATTGATTATTTTGACACATATGCACCAGTAGCAAGAATGACTACAATTAGAATATTGTTTGCGTTAGCTTCATTGCATTATCTTAATGTTCATCAGATGGATGTCAAAACGGCATTCTTAAATGGAGATCTCGATGAGGAGATTTACATGGAGCAACCGGAAGGGTTCGTGCTCCCGGGAAATGAACAAAAGGTATGCAAACTTGTTAAATCTTTATACGGATTAAAACAAGCATCAAACAGTGGTATCAGAAATTTGATTCAGTCATAATTTCTAACGGCTTTGTTCACAATGTATGTGATAAGTGTTTATACACTAAAGTATATGGAAATATTGTGATATTTCTTTGTCTCTACGTTGATGATATGTTGATCATTAGCAACGAGATGAGTGGAATTACAGAAACGAAGAGGTTTCTAACTTCCACATTCAAGATGAAAGATCTTGAAAAAGTTGACACTATTTTGGGGATCAAAGTAATACAAAACAGTGGGGGTTTTGAACTTACGCAGTCGCACTATGTTGAAAAAGTGCTAGACAAGTTCAAACACCTAAATTTCAAGAAGTGAACACTCCATTTGATCCAAGTGTTAAACTAGAAAAGAATTCTGGAAGAGCTCGCTCAATTAGAATACGCAAGTGCTATTGGATGTCTTATGTATTTAATGCAATGCACAAGACCTGATATAGCATTTGCTAGTTAGTAAAATGAGTAGATTTACTAGCAACCCTAGTAATGAGCATTTGAGGGCTATCGGAAGAATTTTTGGTTATCTTTTGAAAACGAAGAATCTTGGATTACAATATGGTAGATTTCTGTCGTATTAGAAGGATATACCGACGCTAGTTGGATATCAAGTGTCGGGGATAACAAATCTACGACAGGTTGGGTATTTACGCTAGCCGGAGGGGCAGTTTCTTGGAAGAGCAAGAAACAAACGTGCATTACCCATTCGACCATGGAGTCAGAGTTTGTGGCTCTAGCTTCTGCAGGACAAGAAGCTGAGTGGTTGAGGGATCTTCTATTAGAAGTTTTGCTGGCTAAAGAGAATGTATCAAAAGTGTCAATACATTGCGATAGTCAAGCTACTCTAGCAAGAGCCTACAACGAAGTGTATAATGGGAAGTCTAGACATATAAGTCTAAGACATACCTACGTAAGGAAATTGATCAAAGATGGAATCATTTCTCTTACGTATGTGCGTACCAGCTATAACTTAGTTGATCCCTTTACTAAACCACTCGTTAGAGATTTAGTAAAGTCTACCTCGAGAGGTATGGGATTGAAACTCCTTGAGTAAGAGTTCCAATAATAGTGGCAACCCAATCTAATGTTAAAAAAACCTTAACCTTAGATTCAATGGGTAACAACAAACTGTTGATTTGGATGTATACGACATGATTATGTCGACTGTTGCAATTTGAGGGCTGAGTTTATAAAACTCTTAATGAAGTTCAGTAATGTTGACATGTATCTGTAAAGCAACAGAGATACTGAAAGAACTTCATCTATGTGAATTTAGAGATGGTGTCGTCTCAGTAAGATCTGGAGTTTATCTTATAAAAATTCACGAGACAGGATCAGCACATGGCCATTAATAGTGCTAAACAAGAGATGTAGGTGAAGAACTACAAAAGAATGTGTGTAAAGTAACACCGATTTTATCACAAGGAATAACTGGTTCAAAGCCCAGCTACCAGAGATTTCGATAAAATCTTGTGTTGCATCTACTAAGGTTAGGTTCAAATCGAAAGATACCTAACTGTATTAACATTCTTTAAGTGATGTATTCTGGAATTTCTTTCCATCATTTATGGAACAAGTGGGGGATTGTTGGAATTAATTAATTCCCTTTGTTGTTCTTAAAAGATGAAAAGGAAAGGGACTTTAGTCCCACATCAGAAAAGAGAAAGATTTTGGGAGTGCTTAAATAGGAATGTGCACTCATGTGGAGTGTGCAACAACCAAATGGTTGCTAGTGGGTGACCAATGGTTGTTGTTTTAACCTCTTCATGAAAATGTAGCCGGTGTAGCCACCGGCAACACCGGCTCCGGCTCCGGCTCCGGCTCGGGATCGGGATCGGGCACGGGCTTGGGCGTAGAGGTAATAGTGGCGCATTGTATGTAACGCCCTAGAACCAAAATACTGGAGAGCGGGGGCATACATAGCCAGCTACGTATAATGAAATAGATTCCACCTCACTATACGGTCACGGCTGTCTAGATATATAAGGGTTTAACTACAATCCATCAGTCTCCTATGGTCAAGAACAAGCCTATTGTCTCAATCACAGACAAGCAATAATAGTTACAAGATGTCAGAGCACCAAATATATAATAGCAAGGCGTCCCATACATTACATATTGGATGATCATGAAGCTAGTCGTACAAAATTATCAAGACTAGCAAGAGTTCAGTTGTACATGATCAACCCTAGGATATGTTAATCATATTATAGTCCGTAGGCAGACAGTAAGTAAAGATGCAATACGAGCTAACACATGCTCGCCGGCTAAACGCCTCAAAAGAATAATTTTTACAATAAAGTGGGAGGACAAAAAGAAATCCACTCGTTGCCAGGGTTACGCCTGGTGATCACCATCTGGCTGGAAGATAGGTGGACCCTCTGAAGCTGCTCCGATATCTGACCATACAAAACCAGCTGGGTCAGACCCCAGAAAGAGCAAGTACCACAAAGGAGGCTTCACTTAGGAACTAAAACCAACATATCACAATAGAATAATAAAGATAGCAAAATAAAAAATTGATAATAATAGAGATAACCGCAGTAAACTGAGTACGAGGAAACTATTCAAGTAGCAAGGATCACAACCCTTAAACCAAACAAGGACCGGAGTTGTAATCCTTCACCTGAATAGAGACCCGTCTCAAATACTATTGGTAAGGTAACAAGTCAATAAACGAAGAGAGGACTCAGAACTGCTCCGGAAGTCAGGTTACAATCCTTAAACCAAACAAGGACCGGAGTTGTAACCCTTCAGCTGAACAGAACTGAACCTCCGATCTTTATTGTTAAGGTCAGTATAAATAATTAATCATGCTGTTGAAGTAAGGTAAAACATGACGAGCATGGCATGGGGTGCAATAAGACAATAAACGAAGAGAGGACACAGAATGGCTCCGGGAGCCAGGTTACAACCCTTAAACCAAACAAGGACCGGGGTTATAACCCTTCGCCTGAACAGAACTGGACCCCCGATCGTTATTGTTAAGGCAAGCATCAATAATCATGTCTTGTCACAATCTTGTACAGGATCGGGACAAGATTAAGCTGGGATAAACTCCATCCAATCAATCACGGCCAATCAAGAGTACGGCTTGATACTTTTAACTAACTAGGGTTATCACAGGCCTAGTTACTAGCAAGATGTAATGAGATTATCCCAACAGCCACAAGCCCTGCAGACCATCCGGTTATCCAGGTCGAATTTTTGTTTATGGAGAATGCAACAAGCAACGGTGTGCTGGAAATGTGCCCTACTCGTCGGTAGGCTACAAGTCCACTAATGTGCCCAGATAACGGGATTGTCTGTAGCTGGAAATCTCTTCATGTCTACTGAATTATTCTAGTTTATTAGCCTTAGTCAATTACTGTAGGTATCTCTGACCGTGGTACTCAGGGATCCCTGTCCTAGACATGATGCAAACATTACCGGTTTATTTTGTACAAACACAATCATCCACGGTGTCCAGGCCATTCAATTCTGTCATGACATGCTAGCCGTCGCAACAGCATTCGAGATATATATAACATGACAAATTACTGTCAAGAGTGCGCCACGACGGGTCACTATCATGTCATATCATTATTTAAAATTAACATTAATCTGGTATAAGCGTGTATGCAATAACTAAATATAAACAGGGTGCAAGAGTTGTGGAGGAATCATACGACTCAGGGAGACGGGGCATAACTTCCACATACGAACTCAATTTAAGGTGCTCCAGAGATATTCGGAAGGGTAAGACAAAGATCTAAAACTTTTCATGTTTTAAGTTTTTCGAAATTCTGGCTAGAAAATAGCTTAACTTGGCAAAAACAGTCATTCTGCACACTTTTTAAGCCAAAAATTCAATTCTGCGTAAAATATGCAAAAGGGGAGGGTTCCAGCATAAAATTTTACATTCTGGGTACCATTCAGCGTAAAATACGCAATTTTAGGATTTCCTGCGTAAAATATTACATTCTGGATGATATCCAGCGTAAAATACGCAATTCCAGGGTTCCCTGCGTAAAATATTACATTCTAGATACAATCCAGCGTAATTTACGTAATTCCAGGGTTTCCTGCGTAAAATATTATATTCTGGATACAATCCAGCTTAATTTACGCAATTCTAGGGTTTTCTGCGTAAAATATTACATTCTGGATACAATCCAGCGTAATTTACGCAATTCCAGGGTTCTCTGCGTAAAATATTACATTCTGGATACAATCCAGCGTAATTTACGCAATTCCAGGGTTCCCTGCATAAAATTTCATTTTACGCAAGCCTTCCTGCGTAAAATTTGATTTTACGCTAGCTTCCCTGCGTAAAATTTTATTTTACGTCAGAACCAGATTCTTCAGCCGACATGAAAATTTATAAAACTTATTTTGGCCATAAAAACTTCATTTTAACTCGAAATGTAAAACCCCTAAATTTCTACTATTTTTTATTTTATTTTATTTGGTACTAATTTAAAATTTTGTATTGTACGTCGCGTAGTCTTATTATACGTCGTGCGCAAAATTTCATTTTTAATTTGCTCGACGAGTGCGAATATGTGCGAGCATACGTATTTTTAGTTTAATTTTTTTTTATGGTTTCAAGATAATGTATATAATAATTATTTTGTTATCTTCCAAAAATTTCAAGTTGCTATTTTATTTATAAAGCCTTTCATTTCTCGAAAATTTTTTATAAAATAATATTTATATTTCATACTAGAAAGGCATAATTATGAAAACAGTATTTATTCATACATATATAATTAGCAATTATTTATTAGTTTATTGTTAATGTAATTTTCGAAATTAATATTATTAGTATTTTAGAAAATATAATTTGAAATTATTTTGGCATCTAAATCTTGATTTGAATTTATGGAGTTATTTAAATAAGTAATTAATAATTGTAATTTGATTTATCTCATTTGATTTCAAACTAAAAATCTAATTATATTTAAATTGAATTTGGATTTAGAATGGATTTGGGTTTGAATTTGGATTTAATTTATTTGTAGCTATTATCTAAATATGGTTTAAACAAACCCAAGCCTTATCCTAATGGGAATTCCCACATCCTATATATATAGGCAGGTACTCCTCCATAATTTCCATCCACAACCCCATTGTGTACCGTGTCCGTGCCTCCCATCCACTAAAATTTTCCCTACTACAAATACAATATATTTTATCTCGTCCGACAATTCCGGACGCACCTCCACGCCACCACCACCGTGTCGGACACACCCGACATGGCTATACCTATCA
>JANAVB010017398.1:1634867-1639867 GCA_029216955.1 Iris pallida | reverse complement strand
TAGTTCCAGATATTGGCATCCTTATAGTGGCGAACGGTACGACTGACTACTACCAGAGCCTAGAGTTGGCCCGGAGCATCGAGGAGCGTCTTCTGTCATGCAAGAGGCCGGCTTCTGTACATCATGAGGGACCGTCCAAGCGTCAGGCTTTCCAGCAGAGAGCACCGACGCTGCCCCAGCAGACTTACCGTCCTCCTATATCACATCACCCGACCCCGCCAGTTAGAGCTCCGGGACCCCGACAGCAGCCGAAGGGAGGTTTTTCTGCATTCTGCAAGAGGGTAGGCCACGACGCTTCCATCTGCAGAAAGAAGTTGGGGCAAGTGTTTGGCTTATGGGTCTGCCACCCATCAGCTTCGAGAGTGCCCAGTAGCGAAGACTAGAGGACCACTCCCGACTCAGCAGCAGAGGTTTGGGCAGCATCTGCAGCAGCAGAAAGGACCTCAGGGGAGGGTTTATAGTCTAGCCATTGAGCCAGAGCCGGAGCAGGTTTCAGAGCCCGATTACTTAGCTGACGTCATCACAGGTCATGTTTATTTGCATACTTTTCTAGCTCTATGCTTGTTTGATTCTGGTGCATCTCATAGCTTCCTGTCATTAGAGTTTATGCATGAACATCACTTAGTATCTACACCTACTGCGGAGATTAGTAGAGTAATGACGGGAGGAGGACCAGTGCCTATTAGAGATAGCTATAGATGCTCTATTATGATAGCCGGGAGAGAGTTCGAGGGGCGATTCTTTGTGATGCTACTCCCCGGGTATGATATCATATTGGGGATGGACTGGCTTAGCTATGCCCATGCATCTATAGATTTCCATGAGGGTAATATTTTGTTCAGTCCCCAGGCACAACACCATTCAGTGTCATGAGGACAGGGCCGGAGGTCAGCCTAGAGCCGATCTGTTGTGCGACAGTCGGGGACGCAGCACCGCCACACCCTATTATTAGGGAGTTTATGGATGTATTCCCAGAAGATCTTCCAGGACTTCCGCCTGAAAGAGATGTGGAGTTCACTATAGATTTAGTGCCGGGTTCATCACCAGTATCCCGGACTTGCTATAGAGTGAATCCCAAGGAGGCCATAGAGATGAAAGAGCAGATTGATGACCTGTTAAAAAAGGATTTCATTCGATCCAGTGCTTCTCCATGGGGAGCACCAGTGCTCTTTGTGCCTAAGAAGGATGGTACAGTCCGGTTGTGTATTGACTACCGGGACTTGAATGCCATCACCATCAAGAACAAATATCCTCTGCCCAGGATAGATGATTTGTTCGACCAGTTGAGTGGGGCGAAGGTGTTTTCCAGGATAGACTTGAGATCCGGGTACCACCAGGTGAAGGTTAGGCCAGCAGACATCCAGAAGACGGTGTTCAACACGAAGTACGGGCAGTACGAGTTTCTGGTGATGCTATTTGGTCTCACAAATGCGCCAGCTGTCTTTATGAACTTGATGAATAAGACATTTCACCAGTATCTGGATAAGTTCGTCGTAGTGTTTATCGACGACATCCTGATATACTCGAAGATGCCAGAGGAGCATGTAGAGCACTTGCGAATAGTTTTGGGGATTCTGAGGCAGGAGAGATTGTTTGCCAAATTGCCAAAGTGCGAGTTCTTTTTAGACCGAGTGGAGTTTCTCGGCCATGTAGTCACTGGAGATGGAATCTCGGTGGATCCCAGGAAGATTGCTGCAGTTGAGACGTGGAAGGCTCTGACGTCAGTTTCAGAGATCAGGAGCTTTCTGGGTTTAGCCGGCTATTATAGAAAGTTCGTCCAGGACTTTGCTAGGATAGCTGAACCCATGACGAAGCTGACGCGGAAGGACGCAGAGTACATTTGGTCAGAGGACTGCCAGACAGCGTTTGAGGAGCTGAAGAGGAGGCTGACGACCGCTCCAGTTCTGACTTTACCTTTAGGTTCTGGAGGTTTCACCATATACAGTGATACTTCTGGGAAGGGGCTAGGATGTGTCCTACAGCAGCATGGAAAAGTGATTGCTTATGCATCTAGGCAATTGCGGACTCATGAGCGGAATTATCCTACCCATGACCTCGAGTTAGCTGCGGTGATCTTTGCACTCAAGTTATGGAAACATTACTTATACGGAGAGCGTGTGGAGATCTTTACTGACCACAAAAGCTTAAAGTATGTGTTCACGCAGAAAGAGCTGAACATGAGGCAAAGACGATGGTTGGAGTTGATGAAGGACTTCGACATCGATTTACAGTATCACCCTGGGAAGGCAAATGTGGTGGCGGATGCGCTGAGCAGGCATCCGATGGCATGGTACCTGATGATTGATCGACATTTGCGAGAGGATCTGGAGAAGCTTGGTATCGAGCTAGTTCGGCCAGGATCAGTGATACAGATGATGGCGCTTGACATTCAGTCAG
Organism: Iris pallida; assembly: GCA_029216955.1. NCBI lineage: Eukaryota > Viridiplantae > Streptophyta > Magnoliopsida > Asparagales > Iridaceae > Iris > Iris pallida. The sequence continues at coordinate 1,637,470 of JANAVB010017398.1, read as the reverse complement.
GTTTGATGGAGCAGATCCGGGAGGCACAGTCTACAGATGAGAGCCTTCGCAGACTTCGACCCCAGGCGTTAGCTGGATTACAGGATGACTTCACTATAGCAGAGGATGGATCCTTGAGGCATGGCAGCCGATTGTGCGTGCCGAAGGGAGAGCTAGTAGAGGCAGTCTTGCAGGAGGCGCACCGATCGAGATATTCTATTCACCCTGGTGCTAACAAGATGTACCGTGACTTGCGGGAACATCTTTGGTGGCACGGGATGAAGAGGGATGTATCACGTTTATCTCGAGATGCCTAGTTTGCCAGCAGGTCAAGGCGGAGCGCTAGAGGCCAGCTGGTTTGTTGCAGCCGTTACCCATTCCCGAGTGAAAGTGGGAACATATTACGATGGACTTCGTTTTAGGGCTTCCTCGTTCCCAAGAAGGGAAGGATGCCATCTGGGTCATCGTAGACAGGCTGACGAAGTGTGCGCACTTCATACCCTTCAAGGTGGGGCTTTCCACCGAGAAGTTGGCGGAGCTATACATACAGCAGATAGTTCGCCTACACGGAGTGCCGGTGAGCATCGTGTCGGACAGAGACAGCAGATTCACATCCCACTACTGGAGGAGCTTGCAGGAGGAGTTGGGCAGCAAGCTCAAGTTCAGTACAGCGTACCACCCGCAGACAGATGGGCAGTCCGAGAGGACGATACAGACACTGGAGGATATGCTGAGGACCTGCGTGCTGGACTTCGGAGGATCTTGGGAGAGCTATCTGCACTTGGTAGAGTTTTCATACAACAACAGCTACCAGGCCAGTATTGGTATGTCTCCTTTCGAGGCGCTATATGGACGACGATGCCGCACACCGCTCTTTTGGGATGATGTCGGAGACAGAGTTATGCGTGGGCCAGAGATGATCACGGATGCAGCAGAGAAAGTCGGGATGATCAGAGTCAGGCTCAGAGTAGCTCAGGATAGGCAGAAACACTGGGCTGATGCTAGTCGCAGGCCGATGGAGTTCGCAGACGGTGATATGGTGCTAGTGAAGATATCACCTACTCGAGGGATGATCCGGTTCGGACGAGGAGGGAAGCTGAGCCCCAGATACATCGGGCCGTTCGAGGTACTTGGCAGGATCGGAGAGGTAGCTTACAGGGTTGCACTTCCACCCAACCTAGCAGGAGTTCACGACGTCTTTCACGTATCTCAGCTGAGGAGATATGTTCCAGACCCCAGTCATGTGCTAGATCATTCAGAGTTGGAGGTCGGACCGAGCCTTACAGTTTCTGAGCAGCCAGTGGAGATATTAGACAGGAGAGAAAAGAGGCTGAGGAACAAGGTTATACCCCTAGTACGAGTAGCTTGGAGCCGTCACTCCCCAGATGAATCTACTTGGGAGAGGGAGTCGGACATGAGGGAGAGATACCCTTACTTGTTCGATCCAACCGCTGCGAGGGAACCACCCGTTCCTGCTTGATACCTTAGAGGTTAGTGTCAACCGCAGCCTTAGTCATTTTGTTGCATTGCTTGCTATGTTAGAATATTGCCGGGTCTTCAATCCTTGTGAATTTCTAGGACGAAATTTTTCAAGGAGGGAAGACTTGTAAGCCCCTGTTTTTCAAAAAATTATAAAATTAGTGTTAATTAATTATTAATGTCATTTATAGCCTTAAAAATATTTATTACGATTTTTAGGAATTTTTTAGAATTTTTAAATGATTTTTAAATGAATTTTTAATACAAAAAATATTGATCTGTAATTTTCTCAAATGTTTTAATATTATTTTGCAATTTATTTAATTGTTAATATTACAGTTTGTAATTAGTGAATTATTTTTAATTAAGGAATGCAAATATTATTTTGCATTTAACCACTGGAAGGGCCTTAGTGTAATTCCTAAAACTAGGGAGACCTAACTGCTAACCTACCCAAACCCCCCTCCCCCCTGACCAGACCCTCTCTCTCCTCACCTACTCTCGCTGACCCCCCCCTCCCCGATCGACGACTGCCACGCCGACGGGCAGCCCCCGCCATTTCTGGCTGCCCGACCGCCCTAAGACCGACCTAAGCCCCTATTTAAACTCCCCTCCTCTCCCCAGACTCGACCCCAACCCTAACTGACCACCACAACCACCGTAGACGTTCGTCCCCGACGAAAACCCTAAACCCTAACCCTAGTTCCGGCGAGCCTCGCCCAGCCTCACACGTCGACCCTCACAGCTTCCAACCGCCGACGAAGAGTTCGCCTCGACGAGACACTCGAGCGCCACCCGAGCGCCGCCCTCGCCGACGTCTCCTCCGCCGTCCAGGGCACTAAAACCCCCTCCAATCGCCGGACACGTGAGTAACGGGACACCCGATCGTGTCGTGCGTGTCTCGTTTTCACACACGAGACTCGCCAGGACACGACGACTTAGTGCTGTGCTCGGACACACGAACTGAGCTCGTACGTGTCGTGCATACCATGGACACTAGATACCTGTGTCCTTAACTGTCTGGACACAGGACCGATGTTTTTTTTATATATAATATTAGCCTAAACGAAATAAAATAACAACCCTAATCCTAAAGACTAGCGGGCTGACCCCCTGGCCAAGCCCATCCTAAACTAAACCCCCCC
>JANAVB010017398.1:1619699-1634854 GCA_029216955.1 Iris pallida | reverse complement strand
TGTTTATTTCTGACAGCGCAACCAGAACTGTTAGCCGATCTTCAGAAGATGGGTATAGAAGTTGTCCTCTTCCAGTGTGGCATGATGGCCAGCATACAAGTTCAGTCTACTATAGTCGAGAGGATCCGGATGGCGCAGTCAGTAGATTCCAAGCTTCAGCGACTCAGAGCAGAGTGTGAGGCAGGACGAAGACCAGAGTTATGTATTCATGAAGATGGTACACTTCGACATGGTAAGCGTCTTTGTGTATCCAGTGGAGATATCAGACAGGAGATCATGACAGAGTCCCACAGTTCGCAGTATTCTATTCATCCCGGTGGCACGAAGATGTACCGTGATATTCGTCAGCACTTTGGTGGAATGGCATGAAGAGGGAGATAGCCCGGTTTGTCTCTCGTTGTTTAGTCTGCCAACAAGTTAAGGCTGAACATCAGAGGCCCGCTGGACTTCTTCAACCATTGTCGATTCCCGAGTAGAAATGGGAGCATATAACCATGGATTTTGTGACAGGATTGCCTAGATCCCGGCTGGCAGAGACGCTATTGGGTTGTCATAGACAGACTCACGAAGGTGGCTCACTTTCTTCGTTCAGAGTTGGTCAGTCGACGGCTCAGCTAGCGGAGATGTATCTCCGGCAGATTGTCAGATTGTACGGTGTACCAGTCAGTATCACTTCAGACAGAGATTCAAGATTTACGTCACACTTTTGGCGTAGCTTGCAAGAAAGTTTGGGAACTCACCTCCAGTTCAGTTCAGCTTATCACCCGCAGACAGATGGCCAGTCGAAACGTACGATCCAGACTCTTGAAGATATGTTACGGTCATGTACACTCGACTTCGGTGGTTCATAGGAAGATCACGTGCACCTGGTGGAGTTCTCGTACAATAACAGTTTCCAGGCCAGTATCTAGATGGCACCGTTCGAGGCACTGTATGGTAGGAAGTGTCGATCTCCGCTAGCCTGGGATGATGTTGGAGAGAGGCAGATGCTTGGTCCGGAAATGATTGCTCAGACCGTTGAAGTGGTCAGGAGAGTCAGAGATCATCTTCGAGTTGCCCAAGATCGCCAGCGTCATTGGGCCGATTCCCATCGGCGACCCCTTGAATTCTCAGTCGGCGACCATGTATTCCTGAGGATTTCGCCTAACGCGGCGTCATTCGTTTGGCGTACGAGGAAAGCTTAGTCCTAGGTATATAGGGCCGTTCGATATTCTGGAGCGAGTATGTGATGTGTCCGTACTCGCTCTTCCACCGTCGCTACGTGAGGTGCATGACGTGTACCATGTATCCAACTGCGACGGTATATCCCGGACCCGAGCCACATCCTGAATCATTCGAAATTGGTTGTTGGTACCAACCTTTCGTATGAGGAGAGGCCCGTGTCTATATTGGACCAGAGAGAGAAGATACTCAAGAACATGACTATTAGTTTAGTCCGTGTTGCTTGGGGTCATCACTCTTTGGGTGAGTCGACGTGGGAGCATGAGGATGATATCCGATCGCGATATCCCGACCTGTTTGACTCGTGAGGTATAATATCTTTCTTATGCCTTATGCCTTCGATTCCTTGCTTGCATGAATAATTACTTGATTGCTTGATTAGTATAGCTTGCCTATGAATAGTATAGCTTGTTCTTATCCCTCTAGCCTCTTAATTAAATTTTGAAGACGGAATTCTTTTAAGGTGGGTAGAGTGTAATGCCTGTAGTTCGTATTATGTATCTTGGAATACGTGTACGTATTTTTATCTTATATCGCATATCTCATGGCTCGGCTCGGTTTATTTTAGGTTGGTTCGGCTAGGCTTGGGTTGCCTTGGTTCATCATGAACCAAGGGGAGAACCCCTACCTACCACCACCACCCTCATTTATATTTCCACCTAACTCTCCTCTCTCTCTTCATTTTATTCTTCTCCTTCACTTCTTCTTCTCCACCATTTACTCTTCACCTACCAGGAAAGAGAGCTAGGCAAGTGCAAACTTGCTTCATGATGGATCTCAAGTTTTATTGTTCCATTCTCTTCCTTACTTGATTCTAAGCCTCTTTAGAACTTGACATTTTTGGATTTGATGGATGGATTCTTGTAGATCTAAGTTTGTAACTTTTCGGTTTTCTTAGTTTTGATCTCTAAAACTTGGTTATTTTCGAAAACTAGTGTTTTTATGTTGTAAAGAATTCAATTTCATGCAGTTTTGGCTTTTGTTTCTCTTGATTTTGACTTCAGATGAGGAAGTTATGGCCAAAAGCAATTTCTGGTCATTTCTATATTCATCTGCAGCATCAGCCGCTTGTCGCAGTAGGCGCATATGATGTCGCATGAACCACATGTCGCAGTAGTCGCATATGATGTCGCAGATTGAGCCGCATGAGCCGCATGTCGCAGTAGGCGCATATGATATCGCAGATTGAGCCGCATGAGCCGCATGTCGCAATAGGCGCATATGATGTCGCAGTTGAGCCGCATGTCACAGTAAGCGCATATGGTGTCGCGAATGAGCCGCATGAGGCGATGTCGCAGTAGGCGCATATAGTGTCGCGAATGAGCCGCATGGGGTACATGTCGCAGTTGGCGCATATGGTGTCGCGAATGAGCCGCATGAGGCGCATGTCGCAGTAGGCGCATATAGTATCGCGAATGAGCGCATGGGGCGCATGTCACAGTAGCTGCTTATGGTGTCGCTGAATAGGCCGTATAATGCCTATTTTGACTATTTCTAACTGTTATATGTCCTAATTGACCGAATTGTGGCTCGAATTTTCCCCAACTCCCAACACGAAAGTTGTAGATCTTTTTTTTGGCATCAAGAATATGTCACTAGTTATTTTATGCAAGTTTCTCTCATTCATGATAATGTAAGAATAGAACACGATAGTGGCCCGCTGCGACGCACTCTGACAAGTAAACTGACATGATATATCTCGGCATGCTGTTACGACAGCTAGCTGACCTGACAAGTATGAAAGGCTTGGACACCATGGGCGATTGTGTTTGTACAAATAAACTAGTACTGTCTTGCATCATGTCTAGGATGGGGAATCCTGAGTACCACGGTCAGGGGTACCTACTGGAATTGACTAAGGCTAATTAACTAGAATGATTCAGTAGTCATTAAGAGATTCCTAGCTACAGGCAATCCCGTTATCTGGGCGCATTTAGTGGACTTGTAGCCTACCGACGAGTAGGGCACATTTCCAGCACACAGTCATGTGTTGTATTCTTCCTAAACGGACATTCGACCTGGATAACCATGGTCTGCAGGGCTTGTGGCTGTTGGGATAATCTTATTGCATCTTGCTAGTAACTAGGCCTGTGATAACCCTAATTAGTTAAAAGTATCAAGCCATACTCTTGATTGGCCGTGATTGATTGGATGTAGTTTATTCCACTTAGTCTTATCCTGATCCTGTGCAAGATTGTGACATGACATGATTATTGATGCTTGCCTTAACAATAACGATCGGGGGTCCAGTTCTGTTCAGACGAAGGGTTACAACCCGGTCCTTGTTCGGTTTAAGGGTTGTAACCTGGCTCCCGGAGCAGTTCTGTGTCATCCCTTCGTTTATGTCTATTGCAACTCCATGCCATGTTCGTCATGTTTTACCTTACCTTAATACCATGATTTTCATACTGTCCTTAGCAATAAAGATCAGGGGTCCAGTTCTGTTCAGGCGAAGGGTTACAACCCCGATCCTTGTTTGGTTTAAGGGTTGTAACCTGGCTCCCGGAGCAGTTCTGTGTCATCTCTTCGTTATTGTCTTCACTGTACCAATAGTATTTGAGACGGGTTTCTATTCAGGTGAAGGGCTGCAATCCCGGTCCTTATTTGGTTTAAGGGTTGTGACCTGGCTACTTGAATAGTTTCCTCGTACTCAGTTTACTGTTGTTATCTCTATTATTATCAGTTTTTTTTATTAATCTTTATTTCTTGTGATATGCTGGGTTTAGTTCCTAAGTGAAGCCTCCTTTGTGCCATTTGTTCTTCTGGGGTCTGACCCAGTGGTTTTGTGTGGCCAGATATCGGAGCAGCACCAGAGGATCCACTGTCTTCCAGCCGATGGTGGACCACCAGGCGTTACCAGGGCAACGAGTGGGTTTCTTTTGTCCTTCCCACCTGTTTGTAAAAATTATTCTTTTGAGGCGTTTAGCCGACGAGCACGTGTTAGCTCGTATGCACCTTTATTTACTGTCTGCTACGGGCTATAACATGATTGACAAATCCTAGGGTTGATCATGTATTGACTAAAACTCTTGCTAGTCTGACATTTTGTGACTAGCTTTATGATCATCCAATATGTAATGTATGGGACGCCTTACTATTGTATATTGATGCTCTAACATCTTATGACTGTTACTGCTTGCTTGTGATTGAGACAATAGGCTTATTCTTGACCATAGGAGACTGATGGATTGTAGTTAAACTCTCATGTATCTATACAGTCGTGACCGTATAGTGACGTAGATTCCATTTCATTATACGTAGCTGGCTATGTCTGTCCCGCTCTCCAGTATTCTGGTTCTCGGGCGTGACATGGTTTTAGTGGTGGCCCATACAGGTCTTGTAAATCAAGAATGTGAGGTTTTACCGAATAGATGTCTCAATCAGTATTCGCCCTTGATCTCTGCTCGTATCTTCAAATCCCTGAGAATCTTGACCTGATCACATGCTGTATCGTTGATCTATCATGGTCCTTCCTTATTGTTCCCTATGTCGTCTTCTTCAGCGGCATTGTTCTGGACCTGCCGATCAGCAAGGCGGTGCACCTCCAGCGGACCAGCAGCAACCTGGAGATCAAGCCCAACATTCAGGAGTAGCCTCCAGAGTCATGCTACCGAAGGGAACCACCAGTTCAGCCCGTCCAGCCTGCGGAGACTGATGATGGTACTTTGGTGGGTCTCATCAGGTCCCTATTAGCTTCCCAGGATCGTCGAGGAGATGCCTTGCACAGGCGGTGGCAGACGCTTTGACCAGAGGAGGTCATCAGGGTAATAGCGCGGGCCAACAGCTTCAAGCGCTTGTACCTTCCCTTCTTCGACGGCAGTAAAGAAGCGATCGCTGCAGATGCATGGCTTCAGGACACAGAGGTGATTCTAGAAGCAGCCATGACTCCAAAGAACGAGTAGGTGGCCGTGGTGCGCATGCAGTTACTAGATCTTGCCCGCAGCTGGTGGGCAGCGCAGGCTGATGGTTTAGTAGCCCCTATTTCATGGGCAGTATTCAGGGAGAGATTTCAGACCAAGTATTTTGATGCTGTAGCTCGGTACGATCTACAGACGAGGTTCACCAATCTGAAGCAGATGGGCAGGACGGTCGACGGATATGCGGCCGAATCTCCAGACTTAGTCGGTTTGCTCCCACCTTGATAGCGACCGAGTTCGATAGAGCCCAGCGGTTCCAGCAGGGGCTCCACCTAGAAATTTTATTGGCGGTGGAGCAGTTTGAGCATCAGACTTTTGATGCAGTGTTGAGAGCAGCCCGGAGGCATGAGTATACCTCCCAGAGAATCGTAGATAGGACCGGAGGTCGAAAGCGATCTCACGGCCAGATGAATCAGTCATCAGCACCAGCCCCGGCGGCTAGGGCTTTGACCATTGGAGCTCCGAAGCGGGCGGCCTCAGTGATGTCGGTTCAGCATTCCGTCCCAAGCACCCTCAGCAGCAGAAGCAGAAGCAGTCTTCCGTAGTGGGATGTTCACACTGCGGAAAGCCAGGGCATGTGGTATCGGAGTATCGTAGAGACAGGGTTTGTGCTTGATTGTGGTGCCCCGGACCACAGGGTTGGGAATTGCCCGAACAGGGAGAGTTAATCGGCCTTCTTTAGTCCTTCAGTTAGAGGACCAGCACCAGTCCAGCAGCAGCAGCAGCTACAGTACCCGTTCCCGAGGCCATTGCCGATGCAGGCCTAGGCATTCCAGCAACAGAGACCGCAGCAGTATGCCCAAGCCCAAGCCCTGATCCAGAGCAGACAGAGGAATTTTCAGCAGAGGGGACCCGCACCCAGAGAACATGGTCAAGTGCTGGCTTTGACCATGGGAGAAGAAGGAATAGCTCCAGGTGAGGTGGTGGCAGGTACTATTCTCGTTAACACCTTTCCAGCTTCAGTATTATTGATTTGGTGCCTCGTATTCATTATGTCTGCACGATTCGTGACACGGGTAGGATTGGAGGCCGAGTCATTATCAGTGAGGCTCAATATACTTACTGGTAATGGACTTGTGGGAGTAGATAGAGTATTTTCTCGTGTCGGATCGTAGTTAGCGTAGAGAATTTTCCGCTAGATTGATAGAGTTTCCGATGGCCGATTATGATGTGGTCTTAGGGATGGATTGGTTGAGGGACCAGTATGCTAGGATAGACTGCCACATTGGCAGGGTATTTTTAGCATTCCAGGCGAGCCGGAGTTTTCTTTCTCCGAGGCGAAGTTGAACTTCTCCTCCAGTGTTGCGGAGGCAGTAGCAGCAGTGCAGTTGCCTCGGATTGTCAAAGAGTTTCCAGATGTTTTCCCAGAAGAGCTTCCAGGGATGCCGCCAGAGCGAGAGATCGAGTTTACCATCGACTTGATTCCCGAGATAGCCCCAGTGTCAGAGAGAGTCTACAGGATGGCGCCATCAGAGCTAGAGATATTGTACAAGATGATTGAAGAACTCAGAATCAAGGATTCATTTGTGCTAGGATCACCTTGGGGAGCCCCGATGCTTTTGTGAAAAAAGGATGGTACGTCCAGATTATGTGTAGATTATCGTACCTTGAACTCAGTGACAATCAAGAACAGATACCCTCTCCCGAGGACAGATGACTTGTTTGATCAACTCAAAGGGGCGTCAGTATTTTCGAAGATTGACTTGCGGTCAGGATACCATCAGATCAGAGTCAAAGAACAGGACATCCCGAAGACAGCGTTCAGATCGAGATATGGGCATTGGGAGTTCCTTGTGATGCCATTTAGAGCAACCAATGCGCCGGCAGTATTCATGGACCTCATGAATCGTATCTTTATGCCTTATTTGGATCAGTTCGTGATTGTATTTCTAGACGACATCCTGGTACAGTAAGAGTGAGACGGAGCATGAGCAGCATCTTCGAGTTGTCTTCCAGATTCTCAGAGAGCACCAGCTGTATGCCAAGTTCAGTAAGTACGAGTTCTGGCTCGATCACATTTCGTACTTGGGTCATATCATCACCAGAGGAGGAGTAGAGTGGATCCCCAGAAGATCGTGGCCATTGAGTCGTGGCCAGTGCCTAGCACAGTGGCAGAAATTTGCAGTTTTTGGCTTGGCCGGCTACTACGGTGATTTGTTTCAGACTTTGCTCGAATTTCCGCGTTATTGATCAGTTGACCCGCAAGGATGTGCTGTTTGCTTGGATAGCAGAGTGCCAGGATTCTTTTGAGAGGTTAAAGCGAGGCTTGATGACGGCTCCTATTCTCACGCTTCCAGATGGAATTGGAGGATTTCCGTATATTGTGATGCTTCGGGCAGAGGTTTAGGATGTGTTCTGATGCAGCATGGAAAGGTAATAGCTTATGCGTCATGGCAACTTCGTGATCATGAGAGGAATTACCCAACCTATGACTTGGAGCTGGCAGCAGTAGTGTTTGCACTTAAGTTGTGGAGGCACTACTTGTACGGAGATGGGTGGAGATCTTTACCGACCACAAGAGCCTGAAGTATGTTTTCATCCAGAAGGATCTTAACATGCGTCAGAGAAGATGGCTAGAGCTGCTAGTGGATTATGATGTCAACATGCAGTATCACCCAGGGAAGGCCAACGTTGTTGCAGATGCATTGAGCAGGAGAGCCGGTATTTATTTCCTGACAGCGCAACCAGAACTGTTAGCCGATCTTCAGAAGATGGATATAGAAGTTGTCCTCCCTTCCAGTATGGCATTGATGACCAGCATGCAAGTTCAGTCCACTATAGTCGAGAGGATTCGGATGGCACAGTCAGTAGATTCCAAGCTTCAGCGACTCAGAGCAGAGTGTGAGGCAGGACGAAGACCAGAGTTATGCATTCATGAAGATGGTACACTTGACATGGTAAGCGTCTTTGTGTACCCAGTAGAAATATCAGACAGGAGATCATGGCAGAGTCTCCAGTTCGCAGTATTCTATTTATCCCGACGGCACAAAGATGTATCGTGATATTCGTCAGCACTTTTGGTGGAATGGCATGAAGAGGGAGATAGCCCGGTTTGTCTCTCGTTGTTTAGTCTGCCAACAAGTTAAGGCTGAACATCAGAGGCCCGCTGGACTTCTTCAACCATTGTCGATTTTCGAGTGGAAATGGGAGCATATAACCTTGGATTTTGTGACTGGATTGTCTAGATCCCGGCTGGCAGAGACTCTATTTGGGTTGTCATAGACAGACTCACGAAAGTGGCTCACTTTCTTCCGTTCAGAGTTGGTCAGTCGACGGCCTCACCTAGCGGAGATGTATCTCCGGCAGATTGTCAGATTGTACGGTGTACCAGTCAGTATCACTTCAGACAGAGATTCAAGATTTACGTCAGACTTTTGGCGTAGCTTGCAAAAAGTTTGGGAACTCACCTCCAGTTCAGTTCAGCTTATCACCCGCAGACAGATGGCCAGTCGGAACGTACGATCCAGACTCTTGAAGATATGTTATGGTCATGTACACTCGACTTCGGTGGTTCATGGGAAGATCATGTGCACCTGGTGGAGTTCTCGTACAACAACAGTTTCCAGGCCAGTATCCAGATGGCACTGTTCGAGGTACTGTATGGTAGGAAGTGTCGATCCCCGCTAGCCTGGGATGATATTGGAGAGAGGCAGATGCTTGGTCCGGAAATGATTGCTCAGACCGTTGAAGTGGTCAGGAGAGTCAGAGTTCATCTTCGAGTTGCCCAAGATCGCCAGCGTCATTGGGCCGATTCCCATCGGCGACCCCTTGAATTCTCAGTCGACGACCATATATTCCTGAGGATTTTGCCTAACCGTGGCGTCATTCGTTTCGGCGTACGAGGAAAAGCTTACTCCTAGGTATATAGGGTCGCTCGATATTCTGGAGCAAGTAGGTGATGTGTCCTATCGTCTCGCTCTTTCGCCGTCGCTACGTGAGGTGCATGACGTGTTCTATGTATCCCAACTGCGACGATATATCCCGGACCCGAGCTACATCCTGGATCATTCGGAATTGGTTGTTGGTACCAACCTTTCGTATGAGAAGAGGCCCGTGTCTATATTGGACCAGAGAGAGAAGATAATCAAGAACAAGACTATTAGTTTAGTCCGTGTTGCTTGGGGTCATCACTCTTTGGGTGAGTCGACGTGGGAGCGTGAGGATGATATCCGATCGCGATATCCCGACCTGTTTGACTCGTGAGGTATAATATCTTTCTTATGCCTTATGCCTTCGATTCCTTGCTTGCATGAATAATTACTTGATTGCTTGATTAGTATAGCTTGCCTATGAATAGTATAGCTTGTTCTTATCCCTCTAGCCTCTTAATTAAATTCCGAGGACGGAATTCTTTTAAGGTGGATAGAGTTGTAATTCCTGTAGTTCGTATTACGTATCTTGGAATACGTGTACGTATTTTATCTTGTATCGTATATCTCATGGCTTGGCTCGGTTTATTTTGGGTTGGTTCGGCTAGGCTTGGGTTGTCTTGGTTCATCATGAATCAAGGGGAGAACCCCTACCTACCACCACAACCCTCATTTATATTTCCACCTAACTCTCTCTCTTCATTTTATTATTCTCCTTCACTTCTTCTTCTCCACCATTTACTCTTCCACCTACCAGGAAAGAGAGCTAGGCAAGTGCAAACTTGCTTCATGATGGATCTCAAGTTTTATTGTTCCATTCTCTTCCTTACTTGATTCTAAGCCTCTTTAGAACTTGACATTTTTGGATTTGATAGATGGATTCTTGTAGATCTAAGTTTGTAACTTTTCGGTTTCTTAGTTTTGATCTCTAAAACTTGGTTATTTTCGAAAACTAGTGTTTTTATGTTGTAGAGAATTCAATTTCATGCAGTTTTGGCTTTTGTTTCTCTTGATTTCGACTTCGAAAGAGGAAGTTATGGCCTAAAGCAATTTTTGGCCATTTTTATGTTCATCTGCAGCATCAGCCGCTTGTCGCAGTAGGCGCATATGATGTTGCAGTATGATGCCGCATGAACCACATGTCGCAGTAGTCGCATATGATGTTGCAGATTGAGCCGCATGAGCCGTATGTCGCAGTAGGCGCATATGATGTCGCAGATTGAGCCGCATGAGCCGTATGTTACAGTAGGCGCATATGATGTCGCAGTTGAGCCGCATGTCGCAGTAGGCACATATGGTGTCGCGAATGAGCCGCATGGGGCTCATGTCGCAGTAGGCGCATATGGTGTCACAAATGAGCCGCATGAGGCGCATGTCGCAGTAGGCGCATATAGTGTCGCGAATGAGCCGCATGGGGCGCATGTCACAGTAGCCACTTATGGTGTCGCTAAATAGGTCGCATAATGCCTATTTTGACTATTTCTAACTGTTATATGTCCTAATTGACCGAATTGTGGCTCGAATTTTCCCCCAACTCCCAACACGAAAGTTGTAGATCTTTTTCTTGGCATCGAGAATATGTTACTAGTTATTTTATGCAAGTTTCTCTCATTCATGATAATGTAAGAATAGAACACGATAGTGGCCCGCTGCGGCGCACTCTTGACAAGTAAACTGACATGATATATCTTAGCATGCGGTTACGACAGCTAGCTTGACATGACAAGTATGAAAGGCTTGGACACCGTGGGCGATTGTGTTTGTACAAATAAACTAGTACTGTCTTGTATCATATCTAGGATGGGGACCCCTGAGTACCACGGTCAGGGGTACCTACTGAAATTGACTAAGGCTAATTAACTAGAATGATTCAGTAGTCATGAAGAGATTCCCAGCTACAGACAATCCCGTTATCTGGGCACATTTAGTGGACTTGTAGCCTACCGACGAGTAGGGCACATTTTCAGCACACAGTCATGTGTTGCATTCTTCCTAAACGGACATTCGACCTGGATAACCGGATGGTCTGCAGGGCTTGTGGCTGTTGGGATAATCTCATTGTATCTTGCTAGTAACTAGGCCTGTGATAACCCTAGTTAGTTAAAAGTATCAAGCCGTACTCTGATTGGCCGTGATTGATTGGATGTAGTTTTATTCCAGCTTAGTCTTATCCTGATCCTGTGCAAGATTGTGACATGACATGATTATTGATGCTTGCCTTAACAATAACGATCGGGGGTCCAGTTCTGTTTAGGCGAAGGGTTACAACCCCGGTCCTTGTTTGGTTTAAGAGTTGTAACCTGGCTCCCGGAGCAGTTCTGTGTCCTCTATTCGTTTATTGTCTTATTGTAACCCCATGCCATGTTCGTCATGTTTTACCTTACCTTAATACCATGATTATTCATACCGGCCTTAGCAATAAAGATCAGGGGTCCAGTTCTGTTCAGGGGAAGGATTACAACCCCGGTCCTTGTTTGGTTTAAGGGTTGTAACCTGGCTCCCGGAGCAGTTCTTTGTCCTCTCTTCGTTTATTGTCTTCACTGTACCAATAGTATTTGAGACGGGTTTCTATTCAGGTGAAGGGCTGCAACCCCGGTCCTTGTTTGGTTTAAGGGTTGTGACCTGGCTACTTGAATAGTTTCCTCGTACTCAGTTTACTGTTGTTATCTCTATTATTATCAGTTTTTTAATATATTATCTTTAATATTCTATTGTGATATGCTGGTTTTAGTTCCTAAGTGAAGCCTCCTTTGTGGCACTTGCTCTTTTTGGGGTCAATACCCAGCTGATTTTGTGTGGCCAGATATCGGAGCAGCACCAGAGGATCCACCTGTCTTCCAGCCCGATGGTGACCACCAGGCGTAACCAAGGCAACGAGTGGATTTCTTTTGTCCTCCTACCCTGTTTGTAAAATTATTCTTTTGAGGAGTTTAGCCGACGAGCACGTGTTAGCTCGTATTGCACCTTTATTTACTGTCTGCCTAAGGGCTGTAACATGATTGACAAATCCTAGGGTTGATCATGTATTGACTAAAACTCTTGCTAGTCCTGACATTTTGTACGACTAGCTTCATGATCATCCAATATGTAATGTATGGGACGCCTTACTATTGTATATTGATGCTCTAACATCTTGTGACTGTTACTGCTTGCTTGTGATTGAGACAATAGGCTTGTTCTTGACCATAGGAGACTGATGGATTGTAGTTAAACCCTCATGTATCTATACAGCCATGACCGTATAGTGACGTGGATTCTATTCATTATACATAGCTGGCTATGTCTGTCTCCGCTCTCCAGTATTCTGGTTCTGGGGCGTGACATTCCAAGTTCTCCGACGAACTTGCTGGTTCCTAAAAGCTGTTCGTGTAGGGCGAATAAAGCTTTGAGCAATGGTTCCAGCAGGCATTCTTCCATCTTTCGCCAGTCACCTTCTTCGTTGCTGCCAGTAATTCTGATTGTATCTTCTTTTTAGAAGTACTACGATCGATTGCTGTTGATTACAAAATCTTTTTAGATTCTCGTAATTCAGAATCACCTTCCTTGAAGTGTTGATTTGAAACATTGTTTTTACAATTGTTTCATTTTCTTAGCTTTCCATCGAAAAATTGTGCCCCGGCACTAACATTTCTCAGTCAATTCAGTCCCCGGCTAGGAATCCTATCCAGCATTGAACATTCCTCTCCGTTAAGTAGACCTTCGAAGGGAATCCGTCGTCGGCGGCCACGTCGATCCCGGGCGTCGTCTTCTTAGTAAAACTGATCACCGACTGCTGCTTCCCGGGCACCGTCGGGTCCCTGGACGGGGACTCGCTGCTGATCGTGATCTGGGCTAGATAGTTCGACCTGTGTGACTGCAGGACGTCGTAGATGATCGATAGGTCGCCGCTAGCGCCGGAGGCGACGGCGTTGGAGGAATCCCTCTCATTGGCGTTGGCGTTGGCGTTGGGGTTGGGGACGCAGCAGGTGGAGATGGAGGAGTTGGAGTCGAGAACCGGAGACGGGCAGTCGAAGCCGCGCAGCGACAGTGCTCGGCGGGAAGGGGAGACGAGGTGCCGGAAGCGCCGAAGAGGATCCCTCTGATGAGCATCTGGGTCTGGGTCTGGGTCTGGGCGAGGTCGTTGGCGGTCCCGATGGCGGTCTTGAGGTCAGGGTCTCGGAGGAGGCCGGAGAGGGAGACGGGGCCCGGGGAGTCGGAGGTGTTGAAGGGGAAGGGGGAGGCGAGGAGGCCCGGTTCGACGGAGACGAGGAGCTCGCAGTGGAAGAATTTGATGAGGTAGGACTGTAACACCCAGTTTTCTGAAATTGGGGTATTTTGAAAATTTATTATTTTTATTATTTATTAGTGGTATTTTAGTCATGGTATGATTTTCTGGTGATTTTAGTTAGGTTAAACCAATTCCTAAGTCATGACTTGTGACTTTGTGATTTTACTAATAAACTCTAGTGTAAACCCTAGCTATTCCTTAACCTAGAGACTAACCATGATCATGTGAGCTTAGCCATAGGCTTAGAACATCAAATTAGGGCTTTTTGGCCTAAAGGGTATTTTGGTAATTTTCTAGGATTTATTTGGAATTATTTGAAATTATGTGTTTTTATTATTAATTAATTATTGATTAGTGTTATGTTAGTCCCTAAGCTAGTTTAGCCTAATCTAGGGGTTAGTCACTAACCTAGAAGACTAAGTGTAGATATTTACTTTATGTGTAAATATCTAGGTTGATAAATATCTAGATATTTAACTTTCTAGGATATTTTAGAAACCTAGAATATCTAACCCTAGTCAAAGCCTTAGAGACTAAGTTTTGCAAGGTGGAAGGGGACCCTATAGCCTACCCCTACCCCCCATGGCAGCCAAGAACACCCCCCCCTATATATGTACACCCCTTCACAAAAAGGTCCCATTTTCATTACACTAAAACCTTGATTTTTCCCTCAACTTCACACCTCCATAACTTCACCATTAGTGATCCTATTGACCTCAAATCTTTTGCATTGGAACCCTAACATACCAAGGGAGCTAGGGGAGACTAGAAGTTGGAGTTTTTGAGGTTTTGGACATCACAAAGTTGAAGTGAAGCCCCCCCCCTCTACATTGGATTTCTTGATTTCTAGCACATAGAGGTATTTTCATTTTTATCTATGTAATGTAGTGATTTTTCTTCATAAATGCATGCATGTAGGTCTACCCTAACTGTAGGACAAGTTGGTGAAAACTAGGATCGATTTGGTGTCCGTATTGGACACGTATCCTATTTCAATTTCATGTTAATACACTGATTTTGCTCACTGTTTCAGTACATGTAAACTCACTGATTTTCAAATGTTTTTGATCAAAACCCTAGCCTACCTAACCCTAAACCTAACCCTAAAACACTGAGCACAAATTGGGTTGTGTCGTGTCCAAAATTTGGACACGAAGCTCTCAGTTTCACACACTGGACACAGTGCACAGTACACTGAAATGTGCCCTGCTACCACTGTGTCAGTTCTCCTTGGACACGCCACGTGGACACGCCAAAATTGGCATAGAGCACGGGGCACTGACTGACAGGTCATCCCCAAAGTTTGGGATGACCTCGTGTCGTGTCGGACACGGAATCGTCCCCGCAAGGGACGTGCACTGCACTGAACAGCCGTAAAAACGGCTCTGACACGGGTCTCGTGTCCCATGTACACGAGTCGTGGACACGTGTCAGGGTGACACATGTGTAGAGGAACCTAGGGCGAACCCCAGGACACGAGCACGAGATGTGTCGTGTCCTGTGTCGCGTACACGAGACGCGTGCATCACTGCACGACGCGGTCTGAAACCACGTATTTCCCTCTCTGATACGCGTGTCGTGTCCCCTCTACACGACACGTGGACACAGTGCAGGGTGCTGGACACGTGCACGAACCCTAGACTCACCTACTGACACGATCACGAGATGTGTATCGCTTTGTGTCGTATCCTAGACTCGTCTACATGTGTGCACGACGTGTAGTGTCTGTTAGTGTATGTGTTTTACCCGATTGGGTTTAGGAGTTGGTGGACACGCCGTGTCGTGTCATGGCCATGTGTCAGGCTAGTAGGAACCTAGAGGAACCTAGGGGCTACCATTACCAACCACTAGTATCGAGCCTTAGCTCGGTTTTGGATGTGA